>JAPYYZ010006878.1:0-10677 GCA_030522705.1 Eretmocerus eremicus | reverse complement strand
TCCTGATAGTCCTATAAGAAGGATCATAACTAATAATGCAACAAACAAGGTGGTGAAATCAGTCGGATGTGGCAATTTGATGAAATCCAGTGAAAAGAGAAAGCATTCTGCTAATATCTTTTAGCAGCGTATTTTAAATTTTAAAAGCGCTGTATCTTCGATTCTACTGTATCAAATCGACTCTAGTTCAGCTCATTTTGACGGTAATCGTTTTGACCATTAAATGAAACTACTCACAGTGCTCCACAAGCTCGCCTATGCGCAGGAAGACTCATTTTCCGCGTCAAAAAAGTGCTTCTAAAATCATTTTCCTCCAAAAATACAGATTTTGAGCTCTGGAAGCCATGCAATCAAATTCTGACCTTTGATTTTGATTCAGCACTCAATTTCGCGTCGGAAATGGCTACTGTGATGTTTTCTACGCTTATTCTGAGGCGCCCAAATATATTTGAACATTTTACTCTAAAATTCCTATGTTATCCAAATGGGAAAATGTCGGCTCGATGAGGCACTATCTCATGGCCTCAAAAAATCCGAAAAAAATTTTTTTCTCCGTTTTCCGACACCAAAAAACGATCGAAGGGGTTCCCGTAAGTCCTAGGCAAACTTGGGGAATAACGGACACCCTAGGGCTCATGCATTCCCTCATCATCGCGAGCGGAGGAGAGTTTCTCGCGTTCGCTTTCAAGTTCGTCATCTTCCAATAAATCGGTGATATGATAGTCAGAAATTCCAATCTGTGGCCTTTCATGCGCGGTTTATCCGTTACTCACGTCAGATGTATTTGTCTGTCCGATTTTCGGGGGCTGATTATCATCTCTCTCTTCTCGAATTACATTCGGATTCTTCAAAGAGCGCTTCATGATAATATAGAAAAAGTCTCTGAATTTCATTCTCCAAAGAGATCTTCTGAAATCGACCTCATTCTTTTGTTCATCTCCTCCCGCGTTTCCGTTCGCAATTGGAGTTATTTGCCATTCAAAATATTGTGGTTCAAGGTTCCTCCAGTAATCCATGATTATTTGTTTCTGAAGTTGAAAGAGTTCATTAACAGGATTTGCTTTTTGATTCGGCCTTTTCCTTGTAAGATGACAATCATTTCGTTTTTCTGCAGATCTAGTTGGTCGGATTTTGAGAAATTCCTCAGTTCTGATTTTGAAATTATGTTAAGGGGCATACTATGGTAATAATACATCATGTCTCTCGAAAATTTTCATAAAATATTCTTGCATGGTGGAGATTTGGTAACACCTCAAGTTCATTGCAGCTTGAGATGTGGATCCATCCGATTCGTTTTCCACGGCTTGTTTCATAGCATTATCAAGATTTTTGGATGTTGCATTCATCATGATTGTACTAGGTGATCCAAGTTCTCTATGAAAATTACTGATTCTATTGGGGCTCAGTCTCGCCATTGGAGATTCCCTAATGAATCCCCGCGATAGAGACTGAATGTTTCCCTGCATTGAGTTGTTGTAACGTCAAACAAGAAAGGAAAATTACCTCATGCACATACAATTTTTGCACTTTTTGGGTGAATGCCCGGATACCTCTACTTCGCACCTCTAAAAAGCTCGTGCGGATGGTTCTATCTTGCAACAATGGCAGAACCGTTCCACAAATTCCTTTAAATGCAGTTGTTGTAATCACGATTCTTTGGATAATCGCCACAGTAGAATTCGAGTTTTGATTTGGAGACTCAATGAATCAATTAATAATCTGATTCGAATGAGAATAACTCCTACGACATGTAGTTTCATTATCATGAAATAACACAGCACGTGGCGAGAGATACCTCAACACTGTATATCACGTATACGATACTTTTTGACAAGTGAGTCAACTCATGTGGGCACATTCAGACACTTTCTGAGAAGGCCGCTTGCTCCAATAAATAGAAAATCACAATTCAAATCAACTCACGTGGGCACAGTCGGACATTTTTTGAGCAGGCCGCTCGCTCCAATAAATAGAAAATCACAATTCAAATCAACTCATGTGGGCACAGTCGGACACCTTCTGAGAAGGTCACTTGCCCCAATAAATGAATGATCACAATTCGAATCAACTCATGTCGGCACAGTCGGACACTTTCCAAGAAGGCTGCTTGCTCCAATAAATGAATAATTACAATTTAAGTCAACTCACGTGGGCACAGTCGGAAACTTTCTAGGAAAGCCGCTCACTCCAATAAGTAATGGTGATTCATTTGTATCGTATCACGTATATAACTAAATCATCTCGCGTAAAAAAATTTGAATCATGCTACCGAGACTCTATTATCTCAGTAATAGATGAAGATTTCCACTCGAATCAATTTTTTAATAGACTTTGAAGTTGTCCAAACGAATTCTAGCCGCATATCTGATGAATCTCAACTCAGAAAACACTGGGCGTCACATGACGAATGGATCTCTTGAAATCACGATTCAGACTTGCGAAAATCACAAATACAGTGAGGATGTGATTGTGCTTTACTGATTGCTGGAACATGTGGCGTTCTCGAGTGACACGCTGATGTGGCTGCATCTCCGCACATCCTTCGATGGTTTTCAGCTTCCATCAATGAAGATGGAAATATCCGGTTGAGGCCGTCCCACCTGAGTGCTGATTGGTGATGGCGCGATGACTACTGCTGGTGTTCTGCATGGCGTGACCGGGCAAGTGGTTGGGCAAGTTGATCTGCTTCCCCTTGTTGACGAGCGTGCGGGTGGGCGGGCAAGTTGATCTGGCCCTTCTGGATGGGCTGCGTCGTTCTCGTTCCACCTCTCGGTCAGTCACGACCTCCTTTTTCTCGTCACAGAAACTCTCGCGAGAATTTTTCAAGAATCGCGAAAAGTTGAGAATAAACTTTTTTCCCAAAGGAATTTTTTGAAAAACTCGTGGAAAATTCCCCTACCTAGCACCAAAAAGGAAGATACAGGTGGACAGGGAGTCCTGATTTTCAGAAGGAACACGAGTATGAAGATGAGAAGTAACTCCAATGAGATGATAAGAGAGTCGAGAGAGAGATGTTGATCAAAAGGTTGGTCAGAGTGGTCTGTCCGCGACGCGAGTTAACGTCGACGACGATGGCTCGCGGCACGGCTGAAAGAACAGAGGAGACAAGCGAAGCTCCGTCAGAAACGCTGACGGTGCATCCGCGACGGCCAACGAACCGCCCGCAGGGGTTGCGCGGCTCGCGTAGCCGTCGCGGCTGCAAGGTCATGGCAAGGGGGAGAGGTGCGCGCGAGAGGGCATCGCGACTCTCTCACGTGACACTGGTGTAATTATTCCCCTGTCACTCATTTGAATGATTTGCTCGGATGGATTGACCAAGGAAATCACCGTATGACTTGGTAACGAATCTTTCAATGGATTTTCAAGAGTACCGACTCGAAGTCTGACGGAATCATTGCTCTATAATTTGTTCAAGCAATCTGTTTCAACAATTGGATCATAGGATTGGCTGCACGCGATTTGGAAAACTTCCATTCCGGGACTTTCGGGGTCGTTGAATTTGAATTTGGTTATCTGATGGTTCTCAATTTTGTTTGCATAATTTGGATGAACAATTAAAAATTGAAATTGTTTGTTCTCGTTCTAATGAAAAATGTCCAGATGCTTTTAAGGTCGGTGGTTTCAAATTCGATGAGATCATTTCTGTATGATTTGTTCAAATCATTTTTTCGAGAAATTCAATCATGAGAAGCTCCCTTTCAGCTCCGAAAAACATTTTCTGAGAGTTTTTGAGAGAGCTGATTCCAAATCCGATGAAATCATTGCTCTATAATTTGTTTGAATAATGTATTTGAACGATTGGATCTTCGTATTGGTTGCTTCGCGACTTGAAAAACTTCACTCGTGGATTTTCGGGGTCGCTGTATTCGGATCCGATGTTGTCATGACTCTGAAAGTTGTTCGAGTAATTTGGATAAACAATTAACAATCGAAGTCTCCTTTTTCTCGCTGGGGAAAATTGCTCGGGGGTTTTGAGGTAGCTGGTTTCAAATTCGATGGGATCATTTCTGTAAAATTTGATCAAAGTATTTTTTTGAACAGTCAAATCATGAGATGGGCCGCTTTCGCTGCGAAAGAACGTCCTCGAATGCTTTCAAGTTCGCACCAATTCCAACTATGATGACATCATTCCTCTGGAACATCTTCGAATGATTGATAATTAACTAATTTCAAATTGAATCTGTCTATATACTTTCATTCGGGGAAAAATTGCGAAGGGGTTTTTGAGGTCACTCAATCCGAATCTCATGGATTCATTACAGGAAGATTTGTTCAAACTATTTGTTGAACCAATCGAATCATGGGAATTGCTGTTTCCGCTCTGAAAATTTCTTTTCTGAACGTGTTTCTGAGGTCTCTGAATCCGAATCCAGTGAAATCATCAATATGTAATTGGTTTCACAGACACAGAAGCTGAAGGATATTTTTGATAGTGACGTGAGAGCATTCCCTATACGTACTATGAAGACTCGCGAGCTAACAATCCCTCGAGACCACAATCTCAGCGCGGTAGAGACTCCTCAAATCCCGCACACGTACAGACCATGTGAACCATCAAACCAACAAAACCTTGAGATCTGTCTCTGCAAGTATGGGATCATCCCCAAACTAAGAATCCGACCACAACTATGAATCTACGAAATCCGATCTCAACTATGAATCCAACTATGAAATCCGATCTCAACTATGAATCCGCAAGCTACCGAACCCCGTAGACCGTGACTTTAAAGAGGTCGGATTTATCCCCGAATCCTAGACAGGCTATGAATCCGCAAGCTCACAAACCCCCAAGATCAGAATTCCCGCAGGGCGGGATTCATCCCCGAATCCCAGGCAGGCTGTGAGACCACAAGCTAACAAGCCCGCGAGACCAGAAATTCAGCAGGGTAGGACATCTTCCCAAATCCCAGACAGGCTATAAACCTGCAAGCTAACAAACCCCCGAGACTGGAACTTCTTCACATGAGGATCATCTCCAAATTCCAGACAGGCTATGAACATGCACGCTTCGATCCCCGAGACCGTGGTTTTAGCGACGTGGGATCTTTGAACCATACACAAGCTGTGAACATGTAAGCTAACAAACCCCCGAGACAAGATTTCAGCGAGGTGGTATTCATCACTAAATCTTAGACAGCATGTGAACCCGCCAGCTCACAAATCTATGAGACCTGAATTCTCGCTAGGAGTGATTCATCGCTGAACCTCCCCGACAGGCCATATGAACTCACAACGTAACAAACGCCTGATACCGGACTCCAGCGGCGTGGGATTCACCCCTGAATCCCAGACAAGCTGTGGAGTCGCAAGTTGACAAACCCCCGAACCTGAAATCTCGCAGTAGATGGGGATTTGCGGCTGATTCCCACCTCGGTAGAATTCCAGTCTTGGGGGTTTGGTAGCTTGCGGGATGCACGATAGCCTATCTGGGATTCGGTCATGATCCCCGCCTACTGAACACCCGGTTTCGGAGGTTTGAGAGTTTGCGGGTTCATCGCCTGTCTGGGGATTGAGGAATGAATCCTACCTCACGCGCTCACATTCCGGGCTCATTTGTTTGGGGGTTTTATAGCCAGACTAGATTTTCGGGACGAATACCAGCCCGTGACAATTCCGGTCTCGGGGCTGGTTACCTCGTGGTTTTGTATCCTGTCTGGGATTTGGGGATGATTTCTAGTATCTGAAAGAGTTCTGGTTTCGGGAGTTTGTTAGCTTGCAGGTTTACTATAAACTGCCTGGATTTCGGAGACGAATCCCACCCCGCGAGAATTCCGGTTTCAGAGGTTCGAGAGCTTGCGGGCTCATAGTCCGCCTGGGATTTGGGGTTGATTCCCACCTACTGAAATTCCAGTCTCACGGGTTTGTGAGCTTGCGGGTTCATAGCTTGTCTGGGACTTGAGGATGATCTCCATCTAAAGAAGTTCCGGTCTCTAGGGTTTGTGGGCTTACAGGTTTACGACCTGTCTGGAATTTGGGGATAATCCCCAACTCGTTGAGATCACGGTCTCGGAGGTTGGTTAGCTTTCCGGTTTATAGCCTAACTGGGATTTGGGGATAACCCCATAGTCACTGAAATTCAGGTCTCGAGATTCCGTTGGCTTGCGGGTTCACAACCTGTCTGCAGAATTTGAGATAATATTCCCACCTCGCTGAAATTCTGGTCTGTAGGGATGGTTAGCTTGCAGGTTTTCGAAATAAGTCTAGGAAGTGCTCTCGCGTCACCACTAGAAATAGTCTCCTGGGCACTTACATCTCGCAAATAAATTGAATATAACGACACTCTCTATTCGTGGAAGCACTTGTTGGGTGAACAAATAACAAGAGCACTTGTCGCGTGAGTAGTGAACGAAAGTACATTACTTCTCCGTGCAACAAAAGCACTTGTCGCAGGAGCAATCAAGAAAAGCACGCATCGGCTTCCGGGAAGCTCTCGCTTGGAGGCCACGCCCTTTCAAGCACATGATGGTTTTCCGTGCAACAAAAGCACTTGTAAGCACTCTTTCGACTTTCGGGGCTATATATGGTAGCTCGCGCGCGTCAATTATTTATATATTCGAGAAACATGGTTCTGTAAATTTATCTTTTTTGCGGATCGTTTTGATATTATGGAACAAAATACAGATACCAAAAATTCAAGTCATCAATCAAAGCTAAGATGAGTCATCTTGTCCCATCTACAAGCAATGATTGCCGAATAATTTGCGCCATGCGCGAATGATGAGTTCCCGAACCCAACGGATTTTGCTGACTTTAAGATTGATTATCGTGGATTGTCAAATCTAATGAACTGGAGAACCCGGGAACGCAATCAGGCTTGCTACTGCTGTAACGAAAACAATCATCTTTTTCTGCCGTGCCTCATCATTACTCAATCAACTCTATGAGTAAAAACTGGGCACGAGCCGAGTGGGCTGGTGCGCACCCTTCGGCACCCACTGAGTTACCACCCCCTCCCCCCTCCCTTTTGCGCGATCAGATCTGTGCGTGTGTGTAAACATGGAGAATTCTGGCGCGAGCTGGACAAAATCGGCATCATCAGGGAATCAAAAGAAGTTCCAAAAAAAATTTTGGTTAGTATTTCGGTGAATGAAAAGAAGAAATTTTCCATGGCGAATTCATAGCTCCGACTCATTTTCACCTTCATCCACGTACTCCAGCGCATTTTTCTTGTCAAAAACTGTACTCTTGGAAGATGAATTTCCCATAGTGGTTTCAGTAAGTCTACTGGGCCGGAGAGCCCAATGGAAGAAAGCTAATTCTAGCAATTTTTTGGTAATCTTCGGGACGCTCTATAGCTCCAGCTACATGAGAGATAATCGAATACGAGAAGCGTTCCAAAGAGGTTGAAAAAAGCTCTAACTTGCCTCTCTGTAGCTATCTCCATCATACATTGTCGATGAACTACAGTTGTTTGAAATTGAGCATTTTTCGAAAAACTCAAAACGTCGAGGCTACGTTGCCAGAACCCTCACGAGTGTTTCCTCACCAAACTCATGGAGGAATGTTTCCAAAGATGTATACTTGCAAGCTCCAATATTTTGCACAAATTTTTTTCCTTAATTTCTTTGTTAGAATTTGAAGATTGTGGAAAATAGTAGTGGATTCGTTAGTACATTAACTACAAATATTCCCTAGACACCAGTCGTCATTAATTCGTATACTATGGTTTTATTGGTTGCTTATTACAAATTTGAGATGAACTCAATTTTGTTTCGTGGCCATTCAAATTTATGACGTAACTCTGAACGCATATCAACTCTGCAATACAAAACTCTTCTGCAACTATCACTTGAGCTATTTGCCTGAAAAATCCAATGGAAATGCTCGGAAGGGTCTCTGAAAAAATTCAAAATCTGGAAAATTCGTGGTGTAGTTATGTGTTCAATATATTAGCCATTTTGAAGCTCAGCACACCGGCGCTGATTGCGTTGATTTTGCTCGCGCCGCATCTCGCTCATTCATGAGCGCTTTCAACTCGAGACCAATCCAAGGAGCATCGCCTTTACGGGGTCAAACCGTTTTTTCAGGCCCTAATTCATTTAAAACGAGTCTCAAATTTTCATTGGGACAGTTAATAGCGTCTCCCAAGCTGGATTCAGCATTATCCAAGGCTGTCCAATCGCAGCGTAGCAAGCGATCATTCAGCTGCTCCGGAGAGATGTTGCGGGAGTCCCTATATGTGGAGGAACTCTTCGGCGGTGCAGGGATAATGACGTTGATCGTGAAATCAATGACCGAATGCTTGCCGAAACTGGGCAGTAACCTGTTTGGAAACTCAGTTATGGTGTCGTTCTCATCTGTATAAATGTAATCGATCCATGTGTGAGACACATCGAGGTCGTGTTGGTGAGTCGCGCCATGCTGTATAGTTTGTAATGACAGTTCTTCAGTCAGTGCAGTCAAGGTCTTGGTAACCGGATGAGCCGTGTCAAACAAGTCTGCATTCAGATCCCCATAATTACTTTATGGCTAAAGTCGCCACACTGTCGCCGTAATGAGCCGAATAGCCCAACATCCTCCTGCATGGCGACAGCAGGAGGTCAATAAATGACTGCTGCTAATATTGGGGGAGAGCTGCCCTGCTGTACGCTACAAAAAAGAAATTCAGGAACCTCAGGTTTCGCTGGTCCACATGTATCGGTAGAGATTAACTTTTTCATTTTGAAATCGTTACGTACATACAGAGCAACTTCACCACCGTTTATGTTCCGATCCTGCCGAGAAAATCCTGGGATATGAACAAGACTGTCGTCCACAAACTCATCCAGCCACGACTCGGCCACCCCAAATAGATGTAAAGAGGGATCTTGAGTGACGAACTGGCGAAGCTGCTCAATCTTATCACGGAGTGAGTTAATATTAAGAATCCCCGCTTTGAAAGAACTCCCACTCTCTCGTGGCTTTCCAACGGCTGTATCTAGTCAGGGTGTCCCAAGCGATGCTTCAGTCAAATCTGCGCCCTGTGCCGGCGTAGTGGAAATGTTCTGAGCAATGCCCTTAGACTCAGAAGGCCGACTAAGGACCGTTTGACTCGCCATGTGAATGGCATAATGATCAGCAAGGGATTCGAACATATATGCTCGATGGCTACCGCTTCGCTTGGCCCAGAAACTTCCACCACTATGCTAGACGTATTCAAAGCCCACACCTCGTGCAAGTGACTTCAAGCGTGAATATTACCTGTATTTTTCGCGGGGCAGCATCTCGTTGATGAAAATTCTCCGACCTGGCATCTGGGCTTTCGTGACAGGGCAAAGCAGGCTCGAGGTTATGAGTTGTAGAATAGTTACTCTTGATCAAGCACTTTGCTCAAGTCACCTCTCGGACTAGGCGACTGCTGGAAAATTGGACCACGCACGATGGCAATGCGCGTGGATTCCCCCCCCTGTTCCGGGGAGCCCCCCCCCCCCCCCATCAATTGTGCACGCAGGGCACAAAACACGGACATCAGTGATGTCTCCCCTCTCCAGCGCGGGAAGAATAATTTTGAGTACTGCATACGTCATATCGGACATCTCTTCCATCGAGGCGTCAGATACCTTTTTCAGTACACCATCTATGATTAAATTGCAGCACTCAGAACTGCCACCCTTGAATCCGGTGCCCCGCTTCCCAACGCGCAAAAAGGGGGCAAGTTCGGCCTAGGTGGAAGAGACGGACACGCGGATGACTGGGGACACCGGTTATCATATAAGTTATTATTATTTTCAGTCTGGGAATTTTGCAGAGCACTTTGGTTAACTGTGATGAATACATCGAGATTCGAGATCTGATTTCTCATCATGGAATTTTGCTCCAGTAACAGCTGACGATCCAAGCGAAGCTTTTCCCGCTGAGAGCTTTGCTTCTCTAGGACTTTCCGAATAGACGACATGCGCGCCATCAGCCGATCATTTAGCTCGTCCATTGAGGGTGTGGGAGGTGAAGAAGGAATAGCAGCGTCACGTCGGCTCAAGGAGGATTTTATATCGTTGAGCTTATTCTTGTTACGTCCTGAGGGTTCTTCACCTCCGCCGTTAACGAGATCTTGCCTCGCCGGGATTATGGAAGGGATTGGCTGAATGGATTCACAACGAGAGGTATCTGGGACAGCTACTACTTTATTTGAACCCGAATAGTATCTCAGTGGAAAGAGACCTATGGAATGACTTGAAACTATTGTGATTTTACGAATACTGAAGGTTCTTACGAAATGACGAGGCCGACCACACAGTGAGGGGAAAAGGTTCGTTACGCGAATTCTGACTCGATTGAGATGATTCAAACATAATTCTCTTTGTTTTTTCTTGTTACTGCGGATTTTTTGATTAAACTGAGTTTTATGGGTCAAAAACAGAGATTATGTCAACTTTTCTCGTTTTTTGACGTTTTTTTTTCATCATTCTTCTGTAACGGAAGCGCAGCTCTGGATCTTTGGGACGAGAGCGTGCGACGTCTCTATCTCGCAGGCACTTGACTCCGGATCAGAGAAGGGAGTGTGCGCTGCGTGTTTTCGGCTCCGGATCCATGGGACGAGAGCCTTTTATGTGGGGTTTTTGACTCGACAGAGGTGTGAATATTCGGTCAGGAGAGGATCTTGGAATAGGACTGGGATTTTTGTGGATGGCGTATACGTATACTATCTTGTTTCAAACCACATTGATGGATAAGGGACCAATAGTGGAACTCGATAGTAAC
>JAPYYZ010006873.1:0-15664 GCA_030522705.1 Eretmocerus eremicus | reverse complement strand
TCTGAGGCGATCTGCGACGCGACGCCTGCCTATAGCTCGACTCGTTCTACTTGTCCTATGAATCGGCCGCTGGTTACGGAATCGTGCTTGAAACTGCAAACGCAGTAAGGGTACAATGAGCCATTCACTGACTTTTGAGCTCTGTGTTGACGCCGATGCGTCGATGTGAGCTTGATTCAAGTTTGGATGAACCCAAATTCTAATCGGTGTGAATTCGAACATGGAGTTTAGAGTGGTGAATTCTTATAGCACGATTCCTATTTTGTGAAGCTGTCATAATTAGATAGTGTTCTGCAACATAGTGCACTTGGCCCACTCCAAGAAAGTAGAATGATTTAGCTAAAAATCTACTTCCGTCGTTACGAATCAAAAGATGAGCCTGGAAGACTAACTTTTCTATCATTGTTTTAGTTTGTGGCTCAAAAAGGCTTTTGTGGATGTTCTCTTGTATTTATTGACTATTAGAATCAAAGTTAGTTCAATTTGACATTTATTCCGCTGTTGCTTCGAGCAATTCGATTGATAGGCTGTTCATATTTCGGAACTGGTATCCTTGGTCCTGTTACTCGGCGTTTCCTCCCCATACATGATTCCTACTGTCTGCCCGATCCGATTTATTGTGAAGATTCGTCCCTGTTTCTTTGAATTTGGATCACCCCACCAACCAATCAGTGTGGATACACTTCTTCCTTGAAGGTCCTGTCAGTTGAAGACTGTAATACTCATTACACTGGAGACTCCGATGGGTGTCCTTAGCACAGTTTTGGTATTCATCAGGAGCTATCTTTTCCTGTAATAGCTGGATGGTATCCTCCAAATTTTGACACTGCGAGAACGCTGAAGCAGTTGAGGGCTTGTTTTTGCATTTTTTCTTTCTTCGCACAGCAGATCACGGTCCGGCTCGGATCATTATATACGATTCAATCATATTCGATCAGAATCATGAAGATCTGCGGCAATCAGGCAGTAAGGAGTTGATCAAGAACGAATAACATTGTTATCTGCACATCACGGGAGAATGGAATAAGCCCTGGAAAAAGAAAAATGATAACTTTTGAGAAAACCATGATATAGTTTAGGCGAGTTAAAATCATAGATAGCATGAATCCAGTGTTTTGTTCTATTTCACATAACCTATGCTTTTATATTGCTCAATAGTCATGATATCCAATGATTTATAATTAAAATAAAACTTATTTTCGTCCACATCCCGCTAGGCAAATGGGATGCGAATCGTCGATATCATTCATTATATTTTAGAATCAAAAATTTCTGTCATTATTCATAACTTTCATCATTAAATATGTAAAACATCATGGTCTTCATCGCCTTTCATTAGTGGAAAGCGATTTTCCTTCATCTAGGCTGCTGACTACCGAAATGGTTATCGTATAAATCCTTCCTTAGTCCCATTCCTTCACTGGTTCAAGAATCAAACCAGTAAATTAGAATCGTTTGTCGGCAATTGAAGCCGTAGTCGGATAATTTCGTTTAAGTGAAGCAGAAGATCAAACATTACTCGGCAATGTCAATCTTGATAGTTTCAGCGAAGATGAAGTGTCTGGAGAAACTTTGGACGAAGCATGGAGACAACTCCACTTCACAGAAGACTCTGATCCGAGTTCTGTCTTCGACAGTGTATTTATGTCTATGTCTGACACTCTGAACTCGATAAACACCCTCGCTAGCTCAGACCAAACACCCGAAGATAGACCATTTCACACTACTCTGATCACAACACCATCTCGTGATACTTTACGGTACGCAACGCACATTGCACCGCATGTCTGGTTATTCCATTATCTTATCACTATTCTTCTAGTTGTATTTAATGATTCCCTCCAACTAGTGCTTCCTTCGTCTCTTTATCTTATTTGCCTACCATGAATAAAGATGATGCACTTCACTTGGAATTTACCTCCACTAAAGTTGTAGTTTTGAAGCATGGAGTCCATAGTTATAAGAGTAGAACTCCCTTGATCTCACATCTTATGATCCCATTAAAAGAGCTGGCATGTATTCTGATTAAGCTCTCTGTACCAATTAAGGTCCACCCCAAGATCTCAGATTTGAGAACGCTGAAGTTGCTCTGTACTACTTATTAATACTCATTCAAAAGATTTCGGAATATAAGTTACGGTTGATGAAATACGTTAGTGTGTTGCTGTGCTAACTTGAGTCGATTTTTCAACCTATCAAAACATTGAACTTATTTTGCTTCGTTCTGATTGTTGCGCAATTTAAACTTGGATCAATTCATCTCAACTTGATAATTTATTTGTCTTCTGTTTATCTAGAACGTATTTTTTTTGTAGGCCTGCAAAATTCGATTTAGGTCTGATCCCATAAAAAAATTACGAAAACAGTCTGCTCATTCTGATGGATTTCCGATGAATTACGAGATATGTCCAAGAATACCATATTACAGATAGCGAACAGTTTCAGGGCCGTGATCGATACATGTATCTAAGGTTATAATTGAACGTATCTGAGCTCCTTTGAAGGGTATAAAATGAGTTTTGAAATGAGTGAAAGTTTACTGAGAAACATTGAGGTACGCTAGAGTTGGAGCTGCTACGATCATAGGTGGACCTTGATCGGTACTCATACCTTGTATTCATTCAAAAACTCCTTAAAAGGAAACTGCATTTTTCACATCTGTAATCTACAACGATATGGTTAACTTGATGTGAGAAATTAGGTCTTTGTGGGTTACAGATGTAAACCCAATCAACTTTCTTCTCATGCCTATGAAGTTCTAGCTGTTATGCGTAGCCGCAAGGCATAGTCAGAAATTTGAAGAAGACTTTCTGTCTTCCACACTTTGTCATGACTTTTTCATTGGCGAAGAGGATATTTCTTGCGCGAATCGTCTTGAGAAACTTGGACGAAACTTCAGCCGTAGTCTATTATATCATCGAGGTACAGTACAATTGCAATTCGAAAGAAATTACATCACCTAATCTACACTTGGATTAAAAATTGGACTCCAAATTAGTTGATTAATCTTGAGCTTTCTCAACCTGAGTTGAAGTCAAAATCAGCCAACCGGGCACGACCAAACCGTAGTCCAGAATTCAAGGTAATGTATCACATTCTTGGAACCAGGACAAAATGGATTGGAGCTTGTTTTTACAGTTCGTAAGGCGTTTTGGGACATCTCACTAAGCTACACGTCCATCTAAAACTCATTATCTATGAAATTATTGGTCGCACATACGTCACAGCTGCATATAAGCTTGCCTCGCAGTTAGAGATTTCAATAGATTCTATTTTGAATGACTCACTCAAGGAGTTGGCTCTTGTTTGTTGTTTTCATGCAGAGGTTCGGACAGCGGATTGTATCAGACGCCACCGATCCCGCGAGCGATGACTGCCGAGTCGACGGGCTACATCTCGGAGGATCAGCTGTCGCTCACTCTGCCCGCTGGTTACGGGGGCCGTGAGTCCGACCAGCTGAGCGTGTCTTCGTCTTCGAGCTTCGGGGGGCGAAGCCCGCGGGAACGACGCTGCGTTCCCTCCGATGTCTCGTCCGCTGGAATATATCTTCCCATGGCGCCGCTCTCGAGTTCGCTCAACAGTCCGGCGTCTAGCTGCAAGGTTTCGGTGAGAATTTCTCAAAATCGTTTCTTATTACCTCCCTTTTGAAATTTTTCGTATACAAGAAACACAATCTTTGCACTGACATTTTACCGTAATTTGTACTGACCTCGATCTCCAGTCGTTCTGTATCGCTTTGGATTTGCCTTGCTACCTAAGAGTCGTACTCGAATCTTGTCAAATCCGAAGAACTTGAATACGCCTCAACTTTCCTGATTTTATTCGCAACTACAATATGCTAAGAATTGTATAAGTCTCCCGCATCACCCTACCCACCCTGGCACTCGCACCCGGCACATCCCTGACTCGAGCACCTGCGCGTGTTTCCTCTGCCTGCTCACAGAACGGCGGCATGCCGAGCTTACAGCCGACGCCTCCGAAGAAGCCGCCCCGTCGCAACCTCTCCGTCTCGCCGACGCACCTGCAGGCCCAGCTGTCGCTCTCGGCCGACCCGTCGACCCAGGTCGGCAGCAACTACGAGTACCTGTTCCTCGCGCGCAGCGGCAACGCCCGCAGCCAGAGCGAGCTCGACCAGCTGCAGCAGCGACGCGAGCAGCTGCGCCACGTCACCCGCAGCGTCGACCAGTACGTCGACATGAGCTCGCGCCTCGAGCCCCAGGCCCCGGGCGGCAAGGAGCCGGTCGCCATCACCTCGCTCCAGGACAACAGGCCCATGAGGGTGACGAACCCGCGCCGCAAGCTGCGCAGGCACGCCTACGAGAGGTCCTGCTACGAGAACCACGAGATGGACAGCAGCCCCAGTAGCGGAGGCGGAGGCGCCAACGACAAGTCGCCGGCAGGCCCCGAGGAGCGCACCTACGTCTCGAGCGCGTTCCTCACGCTCAGGTCGTCCCAGGAGAGCCTGCTCGACGAGCGAGCCGGGGAGCGGGTGAGGGAGCGCCCGGCCAGCGCCTCGGGAGCAGCGACGCAGCAGAGGGACGAGGGCGCGGCGGAGGACAAGAGGCTCAGGAGGTTGCACGCGCTCGTGCCGACCAGCCCGACGCACTACGTGCAGCCGCCGACGCCGGACCACCCGCCACCTTCGGCCATACACGCCGAGAAGTCCATCCACGAGCGCATCAGGCCGCTCAGCCAGGTGAGCCTCTTATACTCTGTACCTCCTCGTAGTTGTGAACGAATGGTTTGGCTCAACTCCTTATTCTCAGAATGGGCAGGAGCTTAATTTTTAGTCTCTGAAGGGAAATCGCAACTAGACCTCGAGGTGTAGCACTTTTCTGGCCGTAAGAGTTTGATCATCACGATTTTCGCGATACTTACAATCAGTTTTTCATACACAAACGTAAGTGCGCAGGAACGTATGACTTCATCCAAAACGTGATCCTCTTGGAAGAATTAGTGTCTACAATCGTACTGTACATTTCATGTCAGAAAATGAATGATTCGTGTGAAACGGAATGAAACCAAGCTTCGTCGACCTCCTCAGAAGCATTTTATTTTAAGATCTCATAAAAACAAATATATCGTACGCAAACGGGCTCGTGATAGGCATGTCTGCTTTTTGTCAAGTACGATACTTCGGTTCATTCGAGACCTGCCAAAAAGTAGTTGCCCCCCCCCCTTTCAAATTCAACTCAATTACGGGACAGTAGTCGAACACGGTGGCTTAGGGCTTGCGCCCCAGCCCTGAGTACCATTGTTGAAAACTCTCTAGCCTTCACCTTTGAGTGGTCACAGAGGAGGTCTATCACGAAGCCCCTCTTCCAGTTTTGACTCAGAATCCTCTTGTCACGATGACTGGTCGCAGTTCGAAGCCCGTGGGGTTCCGGAACATTTCCCACGCATTGATTAAGCACCATAATTACGTGGTCTGAATCTGTAGACCGTGGCTCAGGGTCTGAAGACGTACTAGTGCCTTAAACCCGTAGGACCCCTTACGATTTTGCGGGGCTTCGGACAGCCTCCACTGTCCACCAATACCCAAGCAGTTGAGGTCTCACGAGGGGTTTTCTATACCAGTGTAGCCGCGTGCCTAAGCACGTAGCACTCGTGACTGATTACCGCATGGCCATTGTACACTCCGTAGAGCTGCACGACTTCGAAGGCCTTCCTAATTAGACAGCCTCCGCCATCAACCATATGTTTTGGTTCAGACACTCTTACGAGTGTTCCTTCCAGTGTGAGGCAAGCGTAAAACGTTCGCCTGGTCGCCGTCGGATACATACTATACGTACCGCTTGCACTGCGGGGACGGTAATGCGACACAAGACAGCACAAGACCCTTCCACGTCTATCTTACCCCAAGGGGACGTGGTCAAGTTCACCGGGTCGTGGCTCCGAAACGGAAGTTGGTCAGATCTGGAGCCCGCTCGTCGGCGAACCCCCTACGGCTTACCACTGTCGAACAACTCCCGCTATCCACCGGCAGTGATACGGCGCGGAGCCTCTCAGTGAGAAATCACTCTCCCAATGTCCTCAGGTGTACCCAATACATTAGACTGATTGCCACCGTAGTCCCCTCGTCCAATGAGGCAGAGCTCCTACCGCGTTTATCTTCAGGCGTACACTGCCTCGTGGCCTGACCCGTGCGCCATGGCTCAGTGCAATTCTGTTCGTGAGATCGTGACCAAAACACCACTTGACACCAATCCTGCCCTCGGGCCCCGATCGTCTTGAGAACCGAGAGACTCTTCGAGGAGACTTTGCACTACTTCTGGACTACGACTCTTTTTCAGACCTCCATCGTCCTAGCCGAGCTTCCTCCGAGGAACCCGATGTTTTCGCGAGGCTCCACCTGGTTACTATCATCTCGTTCTCCTGCTATGAGACGCTTATTTCGAGCGAGGCTTGCCCGCTTGTACCTGTACTCCTTGCTGGCAGAACTTTCAAACACGGATTCCGCGGTGGAGTTCACAGGCCTCGTCGATATCCATGGAAGTCACCCAACCCGAACCTAGATGGTCTGAAACAGGGTGACGCGATCTCCCCACCATTTTTCAATTTCGTCCTAGTAGGTGCCATCCGGCTTCTAGCACACGGCAAACGTGGCCCCTCCCTCAGTGGCCTCAAAGAGCCTCTCCAACTTCTAGGTGACGCCGATGACCCAGATATATTGGAAGACAGGAGGGAAAGTTCAGTCCACAATGCAGAAGTGGTCATCGAGGGGGCAGAAAACTTCAGACTTGAGGTGAGCGAGGGGAAAACGGTGTATATGGCCGCGGACAGGGACAACCTCAATGAAGTCCTAGAACCGCTCAAGGTCGGTAACGTCGCTTTTGAAGCAGCCACAAACTTTAAATACTTAGAATCGACAATCAATAACAACAATGAAATCCGCGACGAACTCATGAATGGAGTCAACGCAGGCTACAGATGCTACCATTAAATACAGAAGCTACTCAAGAATAAAACCTTGTCAGAATTTTATTCTTCAAGTCATCTAGAGGATCCTCCAACCAGTTGTGCTTGACGGTTGTGAGTCATGGACGCTAACCAGAAGACGCGAATCCAAACTTTAATTGTTCTAAAATAGAATACTCAGAGGGATTTTTGGGATCAAACTAAAAAGGAAAAAGGGTCGATGGAGACGAATGCACAACTTGAAACTCGAAAAACGATACCAACCGGAGTAGTGAGGAAACGACGTATCCAGTGGGCCCGACACGGAGCAAGAATGGGTGGGGGTAGAGTGGCTCGCGGAGTGATGGAAAACATCCTGGCTAGCCCGCGGAGAATACGGAGATCATGGATGCGCTGGATGGACAAAGTAAACTTAGACCTGAAGAGGGTGGGCCTAGACACACAGAACTGGACGAGACAGGCACAGAATAAAAGTTGCGTGCACTTGTACGCCGTTGCAACAGCTCACCGATGAAACCCGTCACAAAAGCCCCAAGTTTTTATCCCTAGGCTTTGGTGGAGGGAGCGAAGAATGGTGAACGGGCCTTTCTGCCACGAACATCTATGACAGATAAGTCACGCCCGTTCCAATGTACACCTAGACGTGGCCTCCACTGACAGTCGCTTCCAGCCCAAATCCCCAAATAGACACTAAAGGTGGGGGCTGCGGATGAAGACTCTCGAGTCTGAACCACCCAACATAATAACAATATATGCACAGGAATCTTAGTGACATAAGAATGAGTCAAGAATCGATGAGCTGTTTGAGAAAGCGAGACTACTCTTTGATTCACCGTAAACCTCTATTGTTGGATTCAAGACTCTCGCCAATCCATCACTTCCATTGCTGCGTAGTCCTTGAAGTCAAAGGTTGAAGCTTTCACAAAATACATCGCAATTATCCCAAATAGACCTCGTAGCAATCACATTATTACGAACTACGAGGGGTAGATTTGAGTGTGTAGAACCCGCAGATGAGCATCATCACCGAGTGTGGATGGCTCGAGGAGCGGCTCATGATGAATCATTGGATGAATTCGTCAAGCCGGTAAGTCACCGTCAAGATGAAAGCACGCTCGACAGTTCCGCTCCCCGCAAAAAACTTGACTTCTTGCTAGACACGCAGTCTTCTCCATCTCTGGTACCTTTACAACCTCCGCGCACTCGAGTGAAGATTTTCGGCATTCCAAGGAACTCTCTCTCTCCAGCGGCATATACCATCCTCGCTCGCGGTTGAGTCGAATGCCTCTCCGCAGAGAGCTCCGTCGTATACAGACTCTCTCGCGAGAGAGCGACGTACGATTGCGGGTGAAGGAGAGACAGCCGCGTTTAATATACAACTCGCGGCGTTTGATCTGTGACGCGATTTACGAGGAGAGATCCTCCGTCGCGGCGGAGGCTGCTGCAGCAACGTCGTTTGCGCCTTAATCCTTGTGATCGCTCTGCTGTGAGAGCCGCCGCCGCCGCCGCCGCTCTAGCGATTCGTGCATCTACACCCACACGCCGCGCGACTGCTTACTGCAGAGCCTCCTTGTCCTTTTCACCGCGCCGCGACGACTGCACCTCTTCATCCGCGTACACCTGCTTGCACACGCCCGAGCAAGAGAGAGAGCGAGACTCTCTTTACTGTCATCTCGGCTCTCGAGAGCAGAGCCGCCCTCCTCGCGCACATATACTTACCCCCGCGTATGAGCTTCAGTTATGCGCAACGCAATGTACCTCTGCAGACTCTCTATCAGGCAGGCAGTCGTTTGACGCGAGCGCTGCACGCTTCGCGAGATCTCCTCGTGCTCTCCGACTCCGGTCTCTTTTTATTCCAAGACGCATGGCAGCGATGTATGTTTCAGGAGCTTTGGCTGGTACCAGGAATGGTATACGCGTGTGAGATTGGATACAGCTGGTTGTATCGGTTGCTTTTGACGATGGTATGATATGCGTCATCTGCTCAGTAATTGTGCACAGCTTCGTAATGGAGGATATTTAAGCAGTTTTGCTTCTGATCGTAAAAAGCTGACAGACAATCCTGTATCTTTTGATGCGAAGGGTACCTCTTCTCTTGTGCACACACAACTTCGATTGTGATGTTATTAGATGGGGTAAAGTGTTTGTTTTATCGAGACTTCATCACAGAATTGCTTCAGATTGATTTACCATCTGTCTTTACTTGTCACTCTTTCAACCGTTACATCAAAGTAGCTTTCGCTTTATTTTCAATGATCGAGATCATTGGAAAGAATCATCAGTCAATCCGTCAAGATCAGAGCATCGCTAAGGCTGTGGATGAAAATCGCAGAATTTTATTTTCTAGGTGGTCCAATTCTGCGCATGATGACACCTAGCAAATGTCTGTTACGCGAAGATGTCATTTCGTTGGCTTCTGTTGTATCTCAACAGACTTACCTCGCATACAGTGTCTTCTGTCACTTGTGTTTAGCTGAGTAGTACATTACTAAACCCACTATAACAATATCACTAGAGACTACTTTTCGTTTAGAATTCATTCTCATTGGTTATGATTTCATAGTCAAGTCCAGATCACAGTCAATCGGCTCCAGAATTGACTCCAGTACACATGTATTGACGTCCACGATCTCAGGGCTTACATCAAAACCTGAAGATCCCGAAAAAACCATCCATGGCCACACGACCTGGCAGAGTGATCGTAACAAAATTATCTGAGAATTCAACATATGGCTCTAGGACCTCGCGGGTATATGGTCCTCCCAAACTTTCACCCCTCCCCCCCCCACCTCCTTCGTTCCCACTAAGCATTCCAGAACATGAATCAGCTATGAATAATGGACCCAAAGATCACATGATGCTGGAAACCAGATAGTCCCGTGCTTCCACTAGATTTTAGTCCTTCATAACGTTGAGATACGATTGATTCAGGCTTTCCGATTCTGTTGTTCCATGATCGATATAGAATTGGCTATGCTTCTCCAAGAAGCTTTTTAAAGTCCTTGCGAATTGACAAATTTGACTTTGGCGGATAACATGATTTCCATGCCATCTTTGCTCCGACCTTCTGTAGAGAGTATCTTGCTAAGCTTGAGCGATGCAACCGTGAATTGCCACGAACTGCGCAGCTTGGTAGCATGAAACCCATTGTATGTAAGGCTCCGTTCTCGTGAACTTCACTAGTTCAATACGTCAATATTTTAAAGCAATGGACAGGAGTAATCAATCTCCTGCATTCCCATGTATTTAGAGTTTGTCATGAATTCCTCTTGAAGCCCCAACGCATCCATCCCAAAACTCCGTAACAAGTATGTTATAAGCTTCCTAGTTCACAGGTCTATAAGCTGATGAGAATTCAAAGTTGGCGGGGTTTGGTGCTATCTGACTCTAAATTCCACAAGCTCGGGAATTCGCTCATCAAAGCATTTCAAAATCGTGCATGAGAATTGCTTGTTATTCAGGGCTCCAAAGTTACCTGTCTTTGGGTCGTGAGGTCCTTGAGTTTTGAGGTACAATGCATCAAAATTTACTTCCCAAAGAGGCTTGCCATTCCAATTTCTGCCGTACGAACTCAGCTCGCACTCGGCTCATGATCAGTTTTTCTTATGCTCCCTCCATTCATCAAATTGTCTCTTGGGTTCATCTTCTGTGGATCATTAGGTGCTCGTTCCTTACTTCTCACCAATCAGATACAAGCACCAGTGCCAAGTTTACTTGAAGGAATGTGACTCAAGGATCACACCTCTCTATTCAAGAGTGACGAGCTCGGATTGGGAGACACATGCGACTTGGGGGTGAGAAAACCTGAGACGAACCAAGAAGATCCGAAGATATCCCCAAAGCGTCAGACGCGAGGGCGTGCATACAGGAAGACCCGCGCGAGCTTTTACCTTGTGCGCGGCGTCGACGGAATCAACGGAGCGGCTACAGGCCGCAAGACGCCGACGAGCTTTGAATAATGAAGCTGTCGGAGCTCGATCTGACTGTGTGGCGCATGAGCCTTATCGCGGTTCAAAGCAAGAGCTTGTTGGCTCTCTCGCTTGAGTTGATCTCCGACGCGCCCCGCAGCCGCCGTTTACTGCGCGAAAATCTTTTGATTCGCGGCTTCTTCTGAAATCATCGCGTGTCGACAGCCGCGAGCTTGCGAAGCGCATCTCGCGCCCCGTCACGCGTGAGCCGCTAACAATGACGCGCGAGCGCGAGAACAGTCGCGGATCTCGCTCGCATTTGCAATGTGAGATGGAATTCAAGCGCCCTGTGCAAACGCCTGACTTGGATTTCCTAAAGCTCGAATGCCTTTTGGATGTGCGATATTATACTGCATTTGCGGTTGCTTTGCTCGCGACTCGCGCATAACGCATACACAGTCGCTGCTCCACAACAGCACTTGATTCATTGCTGGGACGTCGGTGCAGTTTAGTCTGAATAGAGTATTGTTTGATGACTTGCGAGAGAGACGCCCTTACGCTAGCATGGAATATCAACTCGCGCATTTAACGACTTGATGAATCTCGAGAGCTTGTCACATAATCCTGGGGTAGTCATTACACTCGGGGCGTCACAGAGAACCGCTTTTATGTATCGGTGTTCTCGCTGCTTTCTTTTCCAAACTTGGTAAGCTCCCGGAATCGCTGCAGGCATTCGTTCCGGTAAAAACATTTTAGCTCAATCGACTCCAATCGAAGATATAGATCATCATATGTGGCCAAAGATGAAAATTGATCTTGAATCATTTTCCTGAGATTTCTTGTTCGTCACAATCGATTGAAAATTCGACATCCCTTGTTTTTAATATCAACACAAACAGGATATTCTAATAGTAATATTCCCGTCCGTATCACGTAGGGTTTGCGGAAAATGTCGATTAATTCGCATCTGTAGTTTATGAAAAAAGACCTTGTTCAAAAACCAATCAGAATGACTTCTCCCAAAGTTCGAGCTATCCTGACCCCCTCCACGCAAGATTGATGGACATCGCTACTAGAATTGATGAAATTATATTCATCACTGTAAAGATTAGAGGACTCTCAACAAAAAATCCAGCTAACGAGCGTAATGTCAGGCATGTGGATCATAGATTCTCATCGAACTTTGAGAAAATCTTGTTCTAGTGAGTTACAAAGGTAACTCAAAGAGTTTAGTACCCTTTGGCCTTCTGTTGTGGGACAAAACTGTAGAGACTAAAACGTTACCATCATATCTACACATCTTGAAGTGGCCAACAAACCTGGCACTCTGCATGCTTGTAATATGTTATTGAAAGTTCAATCAATGGTCCGAAGTTTCTGCTCAAAATTTTTCTCTAACATGATTTCGATTCCAGCAGATTCCATGTGTGTATAATGATGAATGCTAGCACTAAAGTCTATGAGATTCAATTATCATACTTTGGTTCACAGAAGTAGTTTCTCTT
The DNA here is from genome assembly GCA_030522705.1 of Eretmocerus eremicus. NCBI lineage: Eukaryota > Metazoa > Arthropoda > Insecta > Hymenoptera > Aphelinidae > Eretmocerus > Eretmocerus eremicus. Next base: position 3,333 of record JAPYYZ010006873.1, on the reverse strand, counting down.
GAATACTGTGATGAAAGATATGTCATCGATTTATTCAAAACCTTCCCTTAGCGATTCCATTGGTTATTCGGAGACGAGTTGAGCTCACTCCACAACTCATAAAATCCGTACTGTCGACGAGGTTCCTATAAATGTCAAACAACACCGTCCTTTAGCTCATCTCCAGAATATAAAATAGTCTGAGGTTGAAAATAAGTTTAAAAATGATAGCGTGGAACACTCTGATTTCATTCCTCATATGATTCTCCGTCATGGATAGTTCCCAAGAATCCGAATAGTAAAGGGAATGGACAGTGGAGACTTGGGTTGATTTCAGGGCGCTTAACAAGACATGAAGATCGCTTCTACCTATCCGTTCTCGATAATTATAGACATTCTGGACTAGCTGGGTAGCTCCGAATATTTTTCAACGTTATATCTAGCTCAGGGACTCTGTCAGGTCTCGTTAGATCCGGCTGATGCGGCCAAGACAGCGTTGTATCGTCAGCAGTGTCATTTACAATTCCGGAAAATGGCAATGGGGTTGAAAAGTGCTTCGGGAACCTTCTTAAGGTTAAATGTTGATGTTTTGATCGGTATGCAAGGGGTGGACCTGGAAATAGTTCTATAAGCCGTTTCACTGCAGGACCGTGTAATCACTCAATGTGCATGATCTGATTTCCTCGCATCAACGTTCGCGCAAATCGCCGCATCGACGGAAGCGAGAACAAAAAGGTCTGCCGACCTTCGGCACATTCATCAGCGCGGATAATACAGAAAACATTGAAAAAAAGGGTACGCGATCTGCAACGCTTGTTCATTTGTCTGTTGGCAGGTGTACAAGAGGCGCTCGCGCGACATGGAAACGGAAACGGACGAGGAGCTGCTGCAGTTTCCGGCCGGCGGCTCGCTCGACGTGTCAAGCGGCTCGCTGTCGTCTGTCTCGCTCTCGGAAAAGAGCATGTCCACGGACAACGTCGAAGAGTACTTTGGCGACGTGCCCTTCGCAGGTAAACAGCAACAGCAACAACAAACGCTTGGCTGCACCGCATGACGCTTCCTTCTGCCCTCCTGTATCGGTTGCATTATCATTGTGTTTCGTTTTTGCTGTCGACGATTTGCCTGATAATAAATTACCATCGGCAACGCCTGCTGCGACAACGCCGTGCCATCATCAATCCGCGCGAGAGCGATGACGCCCTCCCTCCATTGTCGCCGCAGCGCCGATCGACAAGTCAGCGCATTATGTGTTGTCGTGCGTGGATTACAATATTATTATGATTAAAATCCCCCGTATGTGTATGATTTTGCTACTAATTCTGTTACTGTGCTCGATGCGATTTTTTCAGCCAATTATTGTGATATATATACCCACTATACTATGTGTGCGACTGTCCATCCGCGTAGCTCTATCTTGAAAATAAGCTAAATTACGCTGGGAACAATTTTTTCTGGAGTCCATTACCTGGACTGGTATAAGAATTTGCCTGGTCATACATCATTGAGAGGCTAATTTTATTGACTGGATAGAATTTTTCCTCATTTTGAAGAGAAAAATCATGACTTGATCTATGCTCTTCTTGAAAATCCATCTAAAAAAGGAGGGAGTCAAAATGGAATTGAGTCGCGACCGTATGAGCCATATATTCTCCACCCGGACAAAGGAGGAATCTTAGTTTCCCGACAAAAAACTACGTTGAAGGAACTTACTTTCTTCTTTTATCTTCGGAAATTACTTACGGAGTATCCATCAAATTGAAATAACAGTTCTGACTGAAATCAGAATAATGGCAGGAATAAAATGTGTCCCTTCAGGAGATAAAAGGTTACATTTTGAAAGTTGTTAATACACATTACAACTCAGGTCACGAAAATTCTGAGAGGCCTCTACACACGTATAAATCTTATCTGTTACAAACAATAATTCTAAAATAAGAGATATCAAACGGCCATTTCAAGAAAACTTATGATACTTCAAGAGACTCTAAACTCTCTTCGTTTAATTTTAGAAAAATCCCCTCCACGAGTGAGCAAGTAATTCTCCTTCCTATTTTACTAAGCCCCAATTATGAAGGAATCTGCAGAGGTTCCTTATTCCATCAAGGGTACAGGTCCTCGGACCATTCCACTTAAATCTGTCCAAAAATACAATGGTATGACCACTGTAACAATCTTCCAGAGCTATGTTCCTCTCGTGAAAAAATTATTTATTTACAGGATATAGAAATCTTCCGTCAAGACTGAGTCTTTATATCAAAATACCACAAGTCTTCCGTGCAATTAGCACACCCTCAAAAGTTCAGTCATCTGAAAGATCTCATTTCAGAAATCAACTCATCATAAGTGTTTTATTGTTTTTGCATTGCTCCCCACATAACGATTCATACCCTTAATCACCTCTACAAAATTTTGCACGTAGTGAAGCGGCAGCCTCATCAGACGATCGAACCGACTTATTGGTATAGCAACTTATACCCGGGAACGCTTGTCATAGAAAGAAGCGAGAAAAATCTCGACCCAAAGAGGCTAGAGAACCACTTGAGCCACCTGGTTGTGAAGTTGCGCGTTGCCCTCCCCAACACGCTCTCGCAAAACGTGCCGAGCAAGCAGAAAGCCCTTGATTCGCGGTTTTGCACAGCCTCGCATCAGTCGCATGAGAGTCGCTTGGTCAGGTGCGATTTGCATTCTTGTGAAAGACGTTCGATCAGGGTCTTTGACGCCCCCAAGTCTTCAAGTGCCCTCGGCCTCTCACGCATGTCGATTAAGGTGCGGACGAAAATTCGCGCGTGTTCCGTCGATCACGTGATCAAACAATTCAGAAATCTTCCAGAGTTCTGAAATCTCGCTCTTGCGTTCTGGCACTCAATTCAAGGTTTAAAGACCATTGCTAGACTGTTGATGAACGTAGACAGTCCTCGGGTTGGACAATTGATCAATTTGGACGGCCGTTGATCCCAACACAACAAACGAGAGCAATAAAATAGCTTGGAAGGGGGCCTAGATCACGCAAAGTATGTTTTACAAAGTAATGACACCTTGCTCGTGAGGAAACATATACCACGATATGCTGGGGCTCCTTTGGCCGCCAGGGCTAATTTGGTCCATTTTAGGAAATGAGACTCATTTCGACCTGGTGGGAGTATACTACCAATCGGAAAGTATTCTGATCACTCTTACATCGGTTGTTAAAATTTTCAGTGATGATTTAGCGCACTGGAGTTAATTTTGAATACCATTGACATCATCTAAACCATCTTAACCCGTTCACTATTTTGTCCCCTGTGGGGGACACTCTTTCTAAGATTTATTGACTAAAACCAGAGCGTCCTAGGACCATGAAAACTGTTGGTCACT
>JAPYYZ010006872.1:0-10133 GCA_030522705.1 Eretmocerus eremicus | reverse complement strand
TGAAAGTAGGTACCAAGAGTAGTACTTTGCCCAAGTTTCAGCTCGAAAGAAAATTTTGGGTGCCCGTGGGAATTTTTTGAAGTTCGAGAAAAAGCCTTTATAGACCCTTTTTCAAAATTTTGCCAAATCAATCCAAAAGATTGTAGTGAGAACTGCGGGGACGGATTCTCTTTGTCATCACAACTTTCAGGGAAGAATTTGACCCCAGCCCAAAATTTTCCGTTTCTGAACGTCCAAGTCGGTTGAGCGGCGTCTGAGTCATGACCAACTGGAGTTATGCATTTTTTGAAAAATGCTCAACTTGACCAGCTTGCTAAATGTAGGTACTTCCATCAATCGATCTGAAACTTATGTGAGTTACTCATTAAAGTGTCCCAAATCGGTAGAGGGGATTTCGAGCTGTGTATTGGCCCTCCGCCAGAGCTATGAATTTCTGAAATACGCCATTTTTGCTGTTTTTTAGACGTTTTTTCAAGCAAATCCCCTCTTGATAGTCAGCTCCAAATGCGCATGCGCACATATCTACGATGCTCAAAGTATCTTCATCTAATAGGTAGTACGATTACCTTCAAAATGTGCCCACTTAGATGTCGATTGATCGAGTAGAACCGGAGATACGGCTATTTCAAAATTAGAAAACATCCAAGGTGCCAAACCCGTGAGCCCCGGGATTGCCTCGACCACCCTTCCAAACTTTGAACGCGTATATCTCCGGTTCTACTCGATCAATTCGAACCTCTAAAGAGGCATTTTGAAGACAATCGCACCAGCTCTCGATTGAAACCAGTTTGGATACAAAAAACTCACGCTTATGTGCAGAAAAACTCATTTATAACGAATCATGACTATTGACAGCTGTCATTTCATCTATAAAACGTGAACATCTTGCGCATGCGCGTGAGTTGTTAGTATACAACTTGATAGCAATTGATAGTTGGAGCAATTATCTTCAAAATGCTTTTTGGGGGTTCGAATTGATTGAGTAGAACCGGAGACATACGCGTTCAAAGTTTGGAAGGGTGGTCGAGGAAATCCCGGGGCTCACGGATTTGGCACCTTGGATGTTTTTTAATTTTGAAGTAGCCGTATCTCCGGTTCTATTCAATCAATCGACATCTGAGTGGGCACATTTTGGGAGTGATCGTACCAGCTATGAGATGAGAATACTCTGATTATCAAGTGGGGATTTGGTTGAGAAAACGCTTAAAAACAGCTAAAATGGGGTATTCCAGAAATTCATCGCTCTGGCGGAGGGCCAACACACAGCTTGGGATTCCCTCTACCGGTTTGAGACACTTTGATGAGTCACTCACATGAGTCTCAGCAGACCGATTGATGGAGGTACCTACATTTGGCGAGCTGGTCAAGTTGAGCATTTTTCGAAAAATGCATAACTCCAGTTGGTCATAACTCAGACGCCGCTCAACCGATTTGGACGTTCAGAAATGGAGAATGTAGGTATTTTTAGGACAAAAGAATCAGCTGAGCCGGGTTGGATAATATTGAGATGACTCAAAATGGCAGCGATTCTACGAGAGGTCAAAAATCGGAAAAATCGTGTTTTTCAGTTTTTGACGCCAGATGCGCCGGTCGAACTTTTGGGCTGGGGTCAAATTTTTTCCTAAAAGTTGACGTAATGACAAAGAGAATCTATCCCCGCAGACCTCATTACAAACTTTTGGATTGATTTGGCGAGTTTTTGAAAAAGGGTCTAAAAAGGCTCTTTCTCGAACTTCAAAAAATTCCCACGGGCACCCAAAATTTTTTTTTGAGCTAAAACTTGGGCAAAGTACTACTCTTGGTACTCACTCCCAGTAAAAGAATTGGCGAGAAATTTTGCGGGGGGGGGGGGGCTGCGCACGCACCTTTAAAAATATACTGGACTCACCCATATATATATATATACACATATATCCCCTACTGCCACTTTACAATGGCGATCCTGCCAGGATCGGTAGCACACGCCGGTGGATGCACGCTGGGGTAGGGCTGGAATTTCAGCTTAGCTGACAAGCACGCAGCCGCATAGCGCAGATTGTGCCACGGTGAATTTACGCCGTTATTTAGCTCGCCCGCTGAGGCCGGCGAACCTCCTATCGCGCATGAGTGCTGCAGCGTTGCAATAGTCAGTTTCCTCAGCGTCGTTGTGTAAGATAGCGGAAGTAGGCAGAAATCTGTGCGCCGATTGTGCGTGCGGTAATTTGACCGCATTTTTCCCCAGTATGCCTGTTACGTAGCAGCCGTATCACCAATGGCGTACAAACTTTTCTGTCGTGGAGTCAAACGACGTGGTTAAAGAATAGCAGATAGGTAGCGTTCGTGTTGAGCCACTGCGTTGACGGTAATTTCGTGGTAATGTTGCGGTAATTTCACGGTAATTTTGCGGTAGTGCGTCCTTTGTCGTATAGGAGCTTAGAGAAAACGTAGTGAAGGTGCGTAAAGGGAAGGGTTTCATGCGCGCAGATTGTGCCACGGTATTTTAACGCCGTTCATTCAGCTCGCACGCCAAGTGGCTAGCGAACATCCGATTGCGCGAGATCCCCAGGATTCTAATCACGCTGATCGCGTGGAGCACTCTTTCTAATAACGCCAATAGGGTCTGCTCCGCCATTACCATGGTGGGGAAGCGACCCAAATCGAACGCCGCCGGTGAAGGCTCGGCTTATAGGATGTCGACAGAGATGCTCGAGTTGATAGCTCGTGATGATCGGTATTTGGGCGCAGCCAAAGTAAAGGCTGCCTTGCCTCATGCCGACTTGATAAAAAGGTTGAATGAAGGAGGCCTGAATGTCCACAGGAACACGGTCCCAGCTGAGGAACCGATTGATCCGATACGATATTCAGACTATCAATCCGGACGAGCAGGCCCCCTGGAATACCGTGGTGGACGAGCAACCTCCTGAGGACGCACCCATCTCGCCAGGGGCGCTGAGAGTAGCTCAAGGACTGGGAGATCTGACACTGGATAATGATAGTGAACCAGAGGCCGAGGATGAGGACGAGCTGGATCTGCCTGTCGTGGTGACGTCAACCACGCTGACTACGCAGACAGGCACGTTCACCGCCACGGCCACTCCTGCGATGACGACTACATTGACCAGTAGTTCAGCGGGACTGATCTCGACGAGTGGCCATGCGCCTAATATCGTGCATCCGTGTCTCATTGCCCCAGCAGAGGCTTTCCGGAATTTGTGCCTGGGCACGCAATACGCAGCCTGGGCTAATACGGCAGTGCCTCCGAATTCTGGGATGCCGAGTTGGGTTTTTCCGCCTTCCGGTCTGCTGTGTGAACCTCCGCCACAGGAATCCTCCACGTCTATTCGTGAGATGAGGGATTTTGAAACCGACAACGAGCCAAGGCAACGAGATCGGTAGAGCGGAGATGATTGAGAGGAGCAAGACGAGCACTTAGAGCAACAGCGCGAACGCTTCCACGCTCTCAGGTCTCGAACGCCTCTCCGGCAGCAACACGCCGAAGTGATACATCCCCAGAACCACGCCAATGAAACTCGCCAGGGATGCCCGCGGAGTGACCGCAGAGAGCAGGTGCGGACTACCTTGCACATGGAACAGCCTCCAAGCTTTCCCAACCCGTCTCGAGGGGCAGAAACACCGACAAACCAGCTGACTCGCCATTCTACGAGTCGCTCACGACCTGTGCCTAGCCCTCGTTATGATTGGTATTCGGGATCATGCAGTAGTGGCGAATAGGAGCCCGAAACGCCTGCGTCTCTCCGCTCGAGGGAAAACGCCAGATCGTCCCGCGCAGATAAGGAAGAGAAGAAGTCCAGTCGAATTCTGCAAGTAACTAAGACGCTGACTAGCTGAAAGATTCCTTTTGATGGTGACCCCAAAGGAAAGAGAGAAAAGGCCGAAGAGTTTCTGGCCTCAATTGAAGAATGTATGGAGTCGTTTGATTTGTCAGATGCCAAAGTCTCGGTGGCCATACCAAGCGTACTGACGGATCGGGCTAGGACTTGGTATCGCACTCACCGCCGGAGCATTACGTGCTGGCGCTATTTCAAACAGCTGTTCCGAGATCAGTACGTGGGACACTTCGATTACCAAGAACTCATGGACGAGCTGTATGAGCGTATTCAGGAGAAACCCGAAGGAATTGCTTCCTATTCGACTTGTGTACGCCAAATAGTGGGAGCCTTCGAACATGCCCCGAGTGAGGAGGTGGTCTTCAGCATTGTCATCCGCAATCTGAAACCCGATCTGCGCCGTTACTTGGAGACCTGGGACGTCCGTTCCCTTGTTGATATTCAGTACCACGGAAAGAAGTTCGAAAAGCAGCAGGAGTGGGATGCGTGTTATACCGCCCAACCCTCGTTAGAGAAGTCAAGAATTCCTGGTGCTGCGTATAGGGGCACGGGACACACCACGACGGCAAGGAAGCTGGGAGCACAGAAGTCGAGGAGCTGGTCCGGGAGGTTGCAGGACTTGAGATTTACGCCAATCAGAGAAAAGCTGAAGGCGAGAGCAAACCTACAGCAAACGCTTCGGGCACCTCGGCCGCAGCTCCTAAGGGCAAAGGAAAAGGCTAGAAGGGAGGAAACGCCAGATCGCCAGCCACCTCGGACTCGGGAATCGAGGTCGCAGCAGTTGCCGTGAATCCTAAGCCTTCGAATACGCCTGCCCAACTTCCAACTCCAACGCCTGCGACGCCAGCACCGGCGCTCCCACCAAGTGTGGGACAGCCGCCGTACCCGTGGCCCTATCCGGCGTATCCGTATTCGCCCACGGTAGGGGCTACGGAAACGCCTAGAATGCACAGACCAATAAGCGTAGAGATGAAACAAGAACGCCAGGAGCAGCGGAACAGCGGAGTGTGCTTCAATCGCGACCAGCCGGGTCACACGGTCCGAGACTGTCCCATCAGGCAATGCTACGCCTGCAAGGGGACTGGTCACACGGCTCATGAGTGTCCGCATTGCTGCGAGAAGTGCCAAGGCTGTGGAAAAGCGGGATTTTCGGTGAGAACATGCCCGGTTTGTAAGTGGGCTCTGCCCCAATATCCGGGAAACGGGGCTGCGGGGACGCAGAGCTTGACTCCCCCTGCGCCCCGCACCTAGAATGCGATGAGATGAGGGACATAACCGCCATAGTGCTCGAAAACATCCCTCGAATTTGTGCATGGGGAAACGAGAGCACGTTGGATTGAGCCGATCCGTCCGCCCTCGTATTGAGCGCATGGCAAAGCAGTAGTGATGAAGAAGAGATGCCAGACCCTTACGACGAGGAAGGCCCGAGCGATCCGCCACGGCTTATCTCGTGGCAAAATGGGTCTATAGGAGAGATGAGTGTGGTTACACGAGCCATTAGTCGATGACCGCTGACTAAGAGTGAGAGAAGAGCGGCGGCCATGGCGGCCACATTAGAGGACGAGCAAAGCGATGAAAGTGGGATTGATCACCCCGCCGACATTGGCACTGCCCCGAGGAAACTGCGGTCGCCGACTCGCCTAGTTTGGATGGCCATTTGGGAGACGCCTCGAATGACGGTATTAAGGCGACCGTGGAGCCCTAGAGCCAAGAGGAGATAGCGAAAGGTCCGTCGGCGGAACCTGCGCCGCGGAACTTTATGGAGGTCGTTTTAGGAGGGAAGTCGTTCACCGCTCTGTATGATCCGGGCGCGCAGGTGTCTTTCGTCGGCCCCCAAATCACGCAGTATTACGAGAAGAGACTGTTCCACAAGGAGAGTGTGCTCAAGGGAGCCGTGGGCAAGGGTGTCACGAAAGCTTTGGGCCTTCTTAAAGTGGACACGGAGATTGATGGCCATTCCCGTACCATCGTGATGGAGGCTGTTAAAGACACCTCGTACGACATGGTACAGGGAATAGACTGTATCAACGCCTGGAAATCATACTCTCGGAACACCGATGGCCAATGGAGCGTGCTCCATGGCCGGTACCGGGATTTTGCCGGAGGTCGGCGAGAGAAGACCGAGAATTGGATTCACGCCGAGTGCGCAGGGGTGAGTCGTGATGGAAGAAGAAAAAAAAGGGCAAGCCGAGGAACTCGTGCGGAACATGACCGCCACGGCAGCTGGCAATGTCGGTCTGACACATCTCACGCAGCACAGGATCGAGCTTTCGGACGAAACGCCAGTACGCCACAAGCCGAGATGCCTCTCCCCACGCCTGCTAGGGATCGCTAGAGAAGAGGTCAAGAAAATGTTCGAGCAGAACATAATTGAACCATCCCAAATCACGTGGAGCAGTGCACCTGTGCTGATACGCGAGTATGATGGGGCTTATCGGTTTTGCATAGACTTCCGTGACGTCAACAAGGAAACGATGAAGGACACCTATCCGCTGCCCAACATGGATTCCATCCCAGATAAGTTGCGGAAAGCAAAAAACATCACGAAAATCGATCTGAAGGTGGCCTACCACCAGATCCCCATGTTCAAATGGAGCAAAGATTTCACCACCTTCTCGTTACCCGGGGTGGGATCGTGGAGGTTCCGAGTTATGCTATTTGGGTTGTGTAATGCTCCAGCAACGTTCCAGCGGCTAGTAGACAAGCTGATAGGTCCCGAGTTGGAGCCTTTCGTGTTCTGTTATCTCGATGACATTATCATCGCCACAGAGACATTGGAGGAACATTGAAGGGAAAATATCTCAAATTGATATTGGAACGCCTAATAAACGCCGGGCTTCAGATGAATCCGAGTAAATGCCAGATCCGCTGCGCAGGAGTCAACTCCTTGGGATTTATCTTGGACGCCCAGGGTCTCCGCCCCGACCCAGAGAAGGTGACGCCAGTGAGGGAGTTTCCTCTCCCCAGGAATTTACGCCAACTTCGATCATCCCTAGGAATGGTTGGCTGGTACGCCAGATTCATAGAACATGACGCCGAGCTGAAGATGCCCCTGCTCAAACTGCTTCGAAAAGACACGCCTTGAACGTGGGGGGAATCCCACCAGAGAGCTTTTGAGAAGCTCAAGGAGGCCTTAACCTCGGCTCCTGTTTTAGCCAGACCGGATTTTACTGAAATTTTCGCAATACAGTGTAACGCGTCGGGATTTTCGTTTGGAGCTGTTCTCACTCAAGGAGACGAGGTGGGTGGACGATTGTGTATTTGAGTCGCAGTCGAACGTCTGCAGACGAGAATTATCCTGCCACGGAACGAGAACTGCTCGCTATGGTATGGTCAATCAAGAAACTGCGTCTCTGCGTTGAAAGATACAAGTTCCAGGTGATGACTGATCATAGTGCCTTGAAGTGGCTCAAGAATTTTGAAGACCCAACAAGACGTCTTGCGCGCTGGGCGTTGGAGCTCCAGCAATGGGATTTGAAGATAATCCACAGGGCTGGCAAGCTCCATAAAGTGCCCGATGCGTTGTCACGCCTATATGAGCTGGATGAAGTAGAGATTGCAGCCGTATAAGTTACGCCAAGTGAAGCAGCACCCGGGGAAGAATCCTCTGACCTCGAGTGCTCCGCTGATGACGCCCGAAGTGACCCAGAGTACGTGAGCCTGATCACAAAGGTTCGAGAAAATCCTGATAAGTTCAAGGATTGTCTGGAGAAGAGAGGCTTGCTGTATCATTACCGTGAGAACCCTCTGCTCGACCCTGTCTTTTCTCCCGCAGAAGAATGGAGACTAGTGGTCCCCGTGGGAAAACGACAGGAAGCCCTCGAACGAGCCCATTGTCTCCCGTCCTCAGGCCACTTAGGGATTGAGGAGACCCATGATCGCCTATCTAAGGACTTGTTCTGGCCAGGCATGTATCGGGATACCATATCATTCATACGCCAGTGCCAATTATGCCAACAGTACAAAGTATCCCAGATAGGTTCACCGGGTTTAATGGGCAATCGAGTTGTGGACAGCCCCTGGGCAGTCGTGGCCGCGGATCTAATGGAATTTCCGCCCAGCAAGAAAGGATACAAGTACTTGCTAGTAATACAGGCCTTTTTCACTCGCTGGGTGGGGGTGAAGCCATTGCAAAGAACAGAGGGCAAGGCCGTGGCCGCTGCTATAGGAGAACTTATTTTATTCCGCTGGGAAACGCCGAGGTATTTGTTGACGGACAACGGGCGAGAGTTCGACAACAAGATAGTGGACGCCATGTTGGCAGAAGACGGAGTACGTGATGTGAAAACACCCCCGTACCACCCTCAGGCCAATCCCACGGGAAGAGCAAATCGGACGTTGAAGACGATGATCTCGCAATTTGTAAAAAGCGATCATCACAATTAGGATGACCACGTCCACAAATTCCGTCACGCCATGAACACCGCGGTGCAATCTAGTACCAAGGTAATGCCGGCCTTTCTCAATTATGGACGCCATCCCGCGCCAGTGAAAAGACTCCGCCGTGAATTGGAAGGAGTGAAACTCATAGGAAAGTTGGGGATAGACGAATGGAATGATAGATTGAAACGCCTAGAGTTCCTCCGTGAGATCGTAGTACATCATAACGCCGCTAGTTGCAAGAAACATGGATGAATATGATGAAGGCCTTAGAAACGTGGCTTTTAACGTAGTCGATATAGTCGGTCGGGAAACTCATTTTTTGTCGAACGCGGCGAATCGCTTCAACGCTAGATGAGCACCGAAGTACGAGGTGCCGCTTACCGTAGTACAGGTAAAATCACCGATCGTGTACGTATTAGAGAGTTCGTCCGGACAGCGCACTCCCGATGTGCACATCTCGCAGATGGAGCGTTGGGTTCCGCCCCGGGGAAAGTAGTCATGCATGCGTAGAATTTGTCTTTGTTTGAGGGAGAGGATGACTATGAATGTTTGTTTGTCTTTGTTCATACAGCCCCCGCAGAAGCACGCAGCCGCAGTTGCTCGCCCTTTCCTCAGGAATTCGAGGAGATAGAACGCCCCGATGAGTTCATCGAAGCCCAGTCCGTGTGGATCCTGAACTCCGAGGTTCGTCGGGCACGCCGGGCTCCGATCAAACGACGTCGTAGCGTTGACGGAACGACGAACGCCACGAGTTCTGATAATGGCGTCAGCGAGCCACACCATGGGATTGGTCGGTCCAGCCCGGACACTCCGGAGCCAGGTCAGTCTGACTCCCATGGAGTGTCCACGGTCGGACATGGAGCCATTCCCAGGGTCCCGCATCGCTCCAGACGCCACCATCGAACGCCACGCCCAGAGCCTATAGGAGAGGAGAGGGACTTGGAGGAAGAGGAGTCCACAGAGATCGGGGAAACGGACCCGGAGGAAGATTCAGTCCTCACCCAACCGGAGTAGGACGCGGTCCTGGATCGGCCTCAGTCCCCCACTACGCCCTCCCGGGCCGGCCACTCTGATACGGCTCCATCGCCCGGGCAGTTCGCGGGGCCCCCGTAGCCGCCCTCTGACCGACGGAGTCGCATGCCGCCTCGCAGATCCGCGAATGGCCCTCTCCGTGACCGTTTGGCTGATCGTTTCGGCCCAGCCGGAGAAGAGCAGCAAGCGGAGCCGAGAGATCCAGCGATTCTCCACGATCCGGACTACCTCCTTGAGCGGATGCGACGGCAATGCGCGGAGGAAGAGGAGTTGCAGCTAAGCGGGCAGTCGGGGACCGGCGACACCTGGGAGGACCATTTGGACCGCCGGGAGGAGTCGGCTAAGGCTCTCCGACCCGCAGAACCGGTCCAATCCCCCACCCCGACGTCTCAAGAACGCCACGTGAAGCCGCCAAAGTGCTCCCCGGCCGGAGAGTGGACGCCGAAGATTGAGTTCGCGATCCGCCGAGACCGCAAGATGGCTCGATGTCTGGAGCGCGAATCCCGGTCCACCAGTCGACAAGGTCGACGGCCCAGGACTCGGACCAACAGTCCTGTGCAACGCGGGACCCAGGACCAGAGGATCTATTGCAGGAGAATCAGAAATTCTCTGGAATCCAAAATTCCTACGCGTCAACCGCGCCGCGATTTTATTCACTAGCGATACTCAATCACTGACAGGAAGGATGTTTCTGTGGATCCGTCTCATTGCTATCTACGCTGGATCTGGGTAAGAAAATCAAGTTATTCCAATTCTTGTCGCTCGTGGGGAGAGTCGCGAGGCAAGGACTCGATTTGAAATCGTCTAGAAGCCAATCGTCTAGAAGTCTAGATGTTACCCCAAAAATTCCACCACGTGGAGACGTACCTTTAAAATCGCTCGAACGAGGAG
>JAPYYZ010006871.1:2300-13118 GCA_030522705.1 Eretmocerus eremicus | reverse complement strand
TACTTAATATACACCCGAAACGTCGGAATATCTGTTCCAAACTTTCGGCAATAAATTGTCCGTACAATCGAGAGAAAGACTGGAGTTTCATTCTATATGCTCTTTGTTACACTCGAACCCTGCAGCACTCAGAGGGAAAAAAACACATAGTTCTGCATTTTTGAGCCATTGATGCTAGTGACCATATTGAGGAAATAAGAACCGCAGCCAGAAGCTCATCACACTGCTGAATCCAATACCCCCTACAACAGTGACACTCGCTACACACCTCCCCACACCCACGCAACAATATTCCCTAGAATCAGTTTATTTATAGCCTCGCTCGTGGAGTCTGTCGCAGCGCGGCAACTTTGAAAAAAGTGCGCCTTGCGTCGGAGCGAGTAGTGCATCGGCAGCTGCCTATTGATTAGCGAGCGCCGAGCAAATCCTGTTTGCCCATCGCACAGACTGGCGCCCGCGACGAAAGGGAGACGCGCCAGTCAATAGAGCTCGGCGCGAAAAAGGACGACTAAAGGCGAGAGACTCTCTATACTCTTCTCTCCTCGCTGCTTCGGTATATACCTGCGAGAGCGAGACCGACGCCGCGAGCGCTACTGTATACATCAAAGGAGAAGAAGACGCGAGCGAGACGAGAGGAGGTGGTGCGGATTCGGAGGTACGAAGCGGGAGAGCCGCGAGTCGAGCAGTTGGGAGAGCGAGGCATTTTATATGCAATTACGCGCGCCCAGCAATCAAACCGGCCCCCGCCCAAGATCCACTGTGGCTCGAACGTGCAGAATTTTACTCCTTTGAGCTTTTGGATGAGCGAGCTCGCAGTTTGGGTGTGTGTGAGGATTGGGTTTGCGAGTGGATTCGGATGCTGTGAGTGGTTGAACCTCGAGATGTGTGGATCGTCTCACGTTCGTCGAAGAATCGGCAGACATCATCGAATGAGCGAAAAACTACTCGATCAAAATACATCCTCTCTTCGAGAAAAGAGTGGGAATCAGGATGGAGTCACGGCCTGCTCAGAGTGATTGGATTGATAGAGTGGCTCGAGTAGGCCCACATGCTACAATTCCAACCTAAACCTTACGATATACTATAGTTCCTTCGTTATACTTTGCTTCAATGGTTACATCTTCCCATAGAATTGTCATTGTGGACGTGAGTTTGACTCATCATTCATATCCTCCTCATAAGGGGCGATCCATAAATGATGCAACGTTCTCGGGGAGGAAGGGGGGTAGGGGTCCAGACAAACGTAACAGGCTACGTATGAAAGGGGCTCGGTAAAGAGCCTCAGCGTGACGAGGGGGGGGGGGGGGGCAAAATTGGCCAATTTCAGCGTGACATCAATTATGGATGGCCCCCAAAGATCGAGATTCTAGTAATCTGTAAACCAACCTAATCAGTATCTGACTGGGAATGAACCCGAGCTTTCAGATGACTGGTTCGAGTCTAAAGCAGAGTATATTATTATTTTAATAACGCATCGATTCTCCTTCAAAGGATCCCTTCTCTCAGTTGTAGAAAGATCCCCTACAGACGCTGAAAACGGAAAATAACACTGGACCACTATTTGTCTGACCACAGCCAAGCATACTCTACTTGGAAGTGGTAACTCGTAAACCCCGTCATAATAATTCTGGCATGACATATCTTCGATCTAACTATCTCCTCAAGTTTTATATGCCATTGTGGAATGGGATTCTTGGGATTATTTGCTCATACATTCAATAATCTCACAATTAAATCAAACCCCTGATGTTCCCCTCAGCTTCAGAAATTTGCGCTAAAGTTGCTTAGGAATACATCTGAATTTTAAAATCGACAATTCTAACACGAATCCAACGACTGTTCTAACCTCCCACTCTCCCCTCAACTGCATAGAATTCTTGTTGAGATTCGTGTCCCAATATTTCGATTTTTTATCCAATCGCAATCCCAAAGAATACCACAACCTCGATCAAATCTCACACCAACTCCGTCTGACCACAGCTAATGCTTTTCCACTTGAAGTCGGAAGCTCGCGTCACACTAAAAAGATCTTCCCCTGGTGATTCTCTAATCTACAAAAACTACAAACTTTCACGGTATTTCACATTTCACACAGAAAATCCTCGTATGCATCGACCCACAGACTACACAGTGTCAAGATCTCAATCGCGAATTCTCGTTCCTCTCCAGCGCCGCCTTGCCGCTTCCGCCCGCGAGACAGGGCTCATAAAAATCTCTAAAAATCCGCCGTCGCGGCAGCCTGGTGAGAAAACTCACTCTCTCTCTCTCTCTAGACGGAAGTACGAAAACATTTGCGTTCCATATCTCGGTAGATGCGCCCCTCGGCTTGAAAACCCTCCTCCTCTGCCATTGTGAAGTCTGGCCGCTTTGTGATATGCCGAGTCGAAGCAGACGCCCGAGGTATTTCGCGTCTTGCACACCCCCCCGGGGGCCGAAAAAGTCGGGCAGTTTTCAGGCTTTCGGAGCTCCGTATCGCTACTACTACTACTACCACTACCTCGACTACCACTGCCACTGCCGCTTCTGCTGCTGCTGCTGCTGCTGCTCTCAAAAGAAGAGCCAAAGTTTGTCGTTTCGCCGTTCGCGTGCTCGAAAAGGCCTTCCGCTCTGCGCGCAGACACGTGTATTTAACGGTGTACTATCGGTGGGTTTTGTTTACCGAAAGGAGAGAAAGGGCAGAATGGTAGCTTCGCGCGGATGGATGAAGGTACACAAGAATGTGGCTCGATACGCCCCTTTCTGAAACGCGCTCAGTTTTTTTTTCCACCTCGTATTTCACACGAGCGGACTCAATGGATCACCGCGGAATCGAATCGTGCGCGGTACTTCTATACTGGACCGAAGCAGTTTTTAATAATTTGGAACAAACTGGTATGTTGGTGGAGGTGATAATTGTGAGATAATTAGGAAGCGCAACGTGTTTCTAGTTTCTGGAGAAAGTGGTAATGGAAAACGAAAAAATTACAAAGGTTACTATTCAGAAATTCCAGGATGATGGATCCAGTTTGAGAGATGAGGATAAATGTCACAAGATTCAATTCCCTGAGAGATGAATTATTCCTAGATGAAAGACCAAAATGGTTCCATCACAATTGAGAGCCCGGATAAATATGTTTCTCTCCGAACCCCGCACACGCTTTAATCTGGAAACCAATCAAGTCCTATACCGTACTTTGCCGATAATGAGACAGGTATTGTGATACTCTTTGACTCTTCGTGCGTGACAGTGCACTTTTCGCACGGAAAATCAACTTCCACTCACAGATTGTCAAAAAATAGCTTACGATACCCTGGCATAAAATATGGATTTCGCATCCTCGTGATAATTCCGACCCTCGTCTTCGGCTCGGGTCAGAAAATATCACTCGGTTTGCGAAATCCAACTTTTGCGCCCATGTATTGGAATATACTATTTCCTTTCGCAAATGTGGCTCATGTTCTGGGGAGGGGCTTAATATCTATGGGGGTCTCACATTTATATTGCTACTTGCCGGTGAAAATTCATTCCAAATCTCACTCATATAGTCGCAGAAAAATGATAATAATCGTGGCTACATTGGCTCATATTCATTCTTCAAACAGTTCCAAACCATTTTCATGATTTGAGTATATTCATGACGAGAAAATTAGAAAAATATTACTCAACACAATTTATATGCATAATTCATTTCTAAGGCTTGGCTCATTTTCAGAATATGGTTTCTTTTCGGAGGATTGAGAAGAAAATGTCTCTAGGTCTCACTTTTGAAGGAACCCCTTCTACCGACAAATTGAGCTACTATTGATTGCTTTTCAACATATCGAAATCGATGATAGACACAATGGATACGTATTTCAACAAACACTTACAAAATCAAAATCACAAATTGTATTACGAGAATGCACGCTCCACCGGATAGAGTTTCGTGCGAGTTCTTGTGTCGCAACGTCCAGTTCATATAATCCAATGAGCTCACGTCGACAGAGGAAAAGAGCAAAAGCGAACATACACCGAGGGATTTCGCATCGGAGACACCGGGGGATGAAAAAGTTTACAGAATGCTCATGTGCCCATCGGAGAAAACGAGAAAGGGAGAGAGAGAATGCGCAGACTTGGGCTCTCTCTCTCCTCGAGCAGTAATAACCGCGGGGCGAGAGAGCGGCTCGCTCCGCTAAGTTTCGATTACACGCGCGACCTTTTTCCTCGGCCAACGAGATGCTAATGGCCGCGAGTGATACGCTCGACTTCTCCTTCCTCCTTTGCTTTCTTCGCTCCCTCTTCGCCTCTCTCCGTCCACTTCCTTCTCGTTTTCCGCCGCGTCGTTTGAATTTTCCCCCGGCGCGCGCCGGCCGGCATCCGCGCAAATATGGACCCGGAATATTATGCATGCCGCAATTACATAATTGCAGGGGAGTGCATCGCGAGCCCCAAGGATCAATTAAAAAATAGCTGAAGATGGGTAAAAAATTTCACTCGCCCGAATATTGTATGAATAGTGTGTGCCGTCGAGAGAGTGAGCTGGGAAAGTCCTCGAGAGGATCCCGAGAAATGATAAATTCTCGGCTCTATTCTCAAAACATTTGCTCGGCTCGTATAGTTTGAAATTTAAAAGCGGCACTTGTTCACGGAAACACGCTTGGTGGGAAGAGAAACTGTGGCCGTGCGTAGGTCGAGATATATATATGTGTATAAAGAGTATAACAATGAAATTCCATCTCTAGACTCATCTCATCTGTCTGGAATACGCTTTTAATGAGCAAAGTTTGTGAATTTCGTGCTTTAGTTTTGATTGCTGTTATACTTGAGAGCGGGAGATCTCGAATTTCGATTCAACACGAGGATTAGCTCACTTATACAAATGCTCCAAATCTCCTTCCTCTGAAGAGTTCAGAAATTCAAGTTATTCGTAGACTATGAACTATTATCTCGGACTTATTTCCTCACTGAAACGTTCGCCGCGACAGAGTTTTTTGTGATTCTTCCCGCATCGCAGAGATGTCCTCTTTGAAGATGTCGAGCCAGCCTCTGCAAAATTTTTTGAAAATTGGAAACCAGGGCACCGAACGACGAACATTCTTCGAGATATCAAGTTGCTCGTGGTTCTGATAGAGCTTTGCAGCCCTCGAAAAATGCCGATATGTTTTCGAACTTTTGCAGCCACCGGGGGCCTAGCACCGCTCCAAGTCTTTTGAACTTATTCGGTTTTCCCTTCTATCGCCTGAAAATTTGAGTCTTATCGTTTTTGTTTGGTTGATGTCGGTACTAAACTTTGCCGATTTCTGATGCCCAGGTAACTAAAATATATCCTTTGGGAGAATAAAATCTGCCTCGTTCTAAATTTGGGAGGGAATATTTCCATGAATCTTTGTGAGATATGATGAATCTGCGTGATTGATGTATATCCTGATGGCTGTTTAATATCCGAATAATCAACCCAATACCAAGTTTGGTATCGAGAATAGATGGAGGCTGGAATAAGAGCTGCATCGAAGTGAGGAATTGATTCCGAATTTCATCTCATTGTTTGAGATCACATACCGCGATTGATAGTGGATCTTCATGACGATTATCGAAATCATAGTTATGCTCAATTTTTGTTCTGTCTCTCCATGTGCTAAAAATTTTATCAAAGACCTAATGTAACCAATGAAGGATAGGAAGAATGTATGTGGCTATTATCTGAAGGAATATTTGAGCTATCGGACACCAGATGAGAGGAAGATCTTGAACAGGCGGAAGCACGGGAAGGAAAGATTTCAAGTTAAACTTCCTACAAAAATTTGATGCCACATGTCTTTTCCATGCTCCTGAGTCTAAAGAGGGTCTTCGTTCCCATAATTGACGAATACATGTTCCCAATGGTATGATATTTGTATTTCTAGATTGATAATTTTGTTCTTATGAGTCATGACATTCTGAAACTCTTTCATAAGACTAGTCGAGAATTTTCGAGTAATCAAAATTCCCATGAAAATCTTCCCTCTTGAGGATTGGAGGTGATAATAGAATGCTCCAAGTAATCCAATGCGATACCAACACCTGAAAACTTTGCCTTCGTTGTATACGGTAACTTAGGAATATGATGAGATTTATTTGGCACACAACAGAACCCCCACTTCGGTCGCTCTTCAATATACAATGATCGCTCAAGTAACATTCTCTCGAGAAATTTCCAATCCCCCGCTTCAGGTGCCACTTAATCCTCGCAACCTGGACCTTTGGTACAAAAAACTAGTTCATGGGCGAAAAAAATTCAAATCAAAAGCTAGGAATTTTTCTTTCCCTCCAAGTACCCACCTCGTTTTTTCACTTTTCACGCAAGCCCTCATCGATTACAAGAAAAGAGGAAACGACTAGAGTATCTAGTACGACAAACTCCTCGGAACAACGGAAATCTTCATCCTTCTCCTCGTGAAGTACGTAAAACTGCCAAAAGTAGGGAAATGCTAAAGAAAGAGATTATTGAACAAGGCAACTCAATACCATTGCACTGAGAATGTGCAAAGATATCAGAATTGTCGTTTACACCGCCGCAAACCTTGCCCAACGTTCAAGTTCATTCTCATTCCGTTCATGATTCAAACGAGTGGGCAGGGGTCTGTAGAGGCGAATCGTACACGAGTGCAAAAATAGCCCTACCGAATCCACTCTACGTGAAAAATTTCGTGAGTCGCCTCGCTCGCACGTGCCTTTGTCGGCTGCCGCTGCCGAGGAGACGCCCCGATGGTTCCGGCTCTGGGGAGCCAAAACCCGATCTAAAGCTGCGGTGTCCACGAGAGCGTCCCCTGGGATCGTGTCCGACCGCTCTTTCCCTTTGTTTCCAGTGCGCTAACACACTTTGCCGCCTGATTCATTCTACTCTCTTTGGTCGAAGGGTTGCTGCACCTTTGAACGCGAGCCGTCTCCGAGAGACCTAGAGCAGCGTGAACTACCATTTTAATTTCTCAATTGACCTGATTGGAATTGCCGTTTTTTCTCTTGAAAAGGGCAGGAAACTATTAGCCTTCAATTCTCAAGCTATCCTTTAATTTTTGAATCTTCAAATTGCTATGATGTAACACTATCTTGGTAGGAATAAACATTCGAATAGACACGGACTCGATTCTACACACGATTTCAGGAATGATTGTTCGGCTGATCACAGTTATGTTTCCAGTTTTGATCTCAGTAAATGTTTTCTGCTACTGTGGGTCTCTCTAGCAGCTGTGAGATTGTCAATAACATTCTTTTACCGAAGAGAGTTTTGCTCAAGGGAAAAACGACTTCGAAAGATTGATCTTGCAAAAACACTTCGTGGATGGATCTTGCGTAGCGGCAATACATGCCATCGATCAGTGTCGTCATCTTGACGAAACCATCGTCACATTGCAGTGTTTCCACTTTTTGAGAGTGTGAGGGTGGAAGAACCGTTTCGTCTGAGATGGGGCTACTTTGAAATACTCTTCAGAATTCTCTCGACTATCTCTCGACATCGAGATTATCGTTGAAATCAATTTTATTAAATAGCCCTTAAAGAAAGCTTCAAAAAGGCGTTCTGACATCTGGGAGCCAAATCATGGGAATTTTGCCCCAGAAAAGCATATCCTCGAAGCGTTCCCTGGCTCCGAGGATCAACGCTAGTCCAAACATTGCGATCTAGTTGACGCATGTACATTCAAGTGGTGATTGCACAGCGTAAAATTGTCGAAATAACTTTACAATACATCAGTTCAAAACTGAGACATCGTACTTGTAAATGGCGAGTCGCAAACATCAATTTACGTTAACTGAATTATCGTATGGCATCTGGTCATGTAGAGTTACTGTAGAGAAGTGTTAGAAAGTAGCCCCACTGGGATTTAACTTTGTAACGCTACTTCAAATACTCACAACTCAGGTTAGAAACGACCGAATAGACTTTGCCACCCGTCAATTGAAAACTGAGACTGTTAACTTTGGATTGGCTACAAATATAAATACGATCCATCATCGAATATAAGAGGAACAAGCCAAACGAGATCAAAGATGCAAAAAATCTTACAAATTAGGTCCAATTGACGGTATCTTGCTACTGTTGAATCTGTCGAAGAGTTAGAATAATCAGATGGTGAATAATGGAATAAATGAGGCCATATTCACCACTGGGCTGACAGTCACTCATAAAATTCAACTTTTTCTCAGAAAAATCTGCCCTCTACTTGGAATACAATACTGTTGAGGTGAAAAAGATTCTCTCCGTCGATTTCCCACTCACCTACCTCCCCTAGTAAATCCTCCATTGCGAGCTATTCGGGGGGCGAATCAATCGATATCTCGTGAAATGGAGGATAATAAACTCTCAGACTGTTGGCCATCGCTTGAAAGTCCTCACTCTCTCATTGCAGGCGTCCAAATGGAAGCTTTAATCAACTTAGGTCCACTCACGAGAATGAGGCAGGCAACGAAGAGCAAGAGGGACGGAGAGAAACCAACAATCTCACTCCCGATTATTCACTGAGAGGCTCTACAACGAGGCCAGTATGGAGAGAGTGATAGAAAGAGAGGGAGGAAGAGAGAGGGGAGGAGGGAGTGGAGGAAAAAAGAAAAACTCGGTTGCCGCACAATGCGTCGTGGCGTCGAGCACTCGGCCATTGCGAAACAATGAGATTGTTTTCCCAAACGCGCTGGCACAGGCTGAGGCTGAAAGAGGACGACGGAGGATGGAAGGAAAAATAGAGATCTGGACGCACAGTCGTTGATGACAAGTGCTGGGACAAGAGTTGACATAGATGATGGAGAAATTGGTGACCTCGAGAAGCTTTTGGAGTCTGATTGGGTAGTGGTAATTTGGTCAAAATCGACGTGGAAGGACTATTGTTGTGGGAAATGAGTTTCAAGTCTCAATCTCCGATCGGTTTTTGGTCGAAATTTATAACAAGAACGCAGTTATTGAGAACATCAGCTAGTGTCGAGCATAGCGTTGAGAATTGATAAAAATGGAGCAACTCCAGACAAACTCATGTCACTCTGTAATTCATCATGATTCTGATTGATGACGAAGATTTCAGTTAGTGGACGTGTTTTGAATCATCATTTTCGAAGAATCATCGGTGCGAAGCCTTTTTATGCCACGAGAAAGGAATTCATTGCGCAGTACTCCTCTAAAATTACGAGACTAATCTTTGCACATCACCAAATTCTCTCCCGAATATTCAAAGGTACATCAATTTGGAACATGAATTGTTGGCATCAGCTGAGTGATATAACAGGCCAAAGGGAAAATAGCCAGAGTGAGCAGCAGATAAGTGATGTAATCAACTGTCGAGTAGTATAGTCGTCTTTCAAAGAATTTGCAAAGCTGATTGAAGAAGCCCATAGACTCAAAATTCATATGTTCCAAGAGCCACCATCAATAGAACATAATAATCATGAGAACTGGAACCTGATTTGCAGTTCATGGATCCGAATATGCATATACGGCACCATTTCTTTTATCTTCAACACCGCTTCTAAGCTCAATGTTAAACTGAGGACCACAACATGTATAGTATTTTTCCCGATTCTAGATCTAGTCTTACGCGATTTGGAAGAACCTCCGCAGATTCGAAATATGATTCATACTTACATTTCATGATATAGAAATTAAGAATAGCTCATCTTCTTCGTTCTCTCGATAGAAAAATTTTACATGCACAACTCTCTGAAAATCATGCAAGCAATAATCGCAGGATTCGCTAAGATCTTTCGAGACATCGAGAGGATCGAAAATTTGAGAGGCTTGAATGAATCGTTATCGTGAACCAAAAGAAGCGAAAGAAAAGAAGCGAACTCTGTAACTTTACGAGAAATTTAAGTCATGGCAGATTCTATATTCATCGCTAGGACGCAACGTCGAAGGGTTTGGATTTCCTCAATCAAACTCATTTTCCTCACATTCTCCAGGATCGAAACTACTCCTCGAATATTAAATCTACTGCAGCAAGCAGTACTGAGCATCAAAAAATTATTATATCGCTAGAGTGATCTTTGATTTGTTCGGGATGTCCTGAATCTTTTCGAGATTTTCTGAATTTTCATTAAAATACACATGGTCTTATAAAACGAACGATAGAGATATAATCAACGCCGATAATCATTTTCACGCGTCTCTCGATGATAATCTCACCCCTTTATATTCGCGAATACACCTAATAGTAATTGAGGAATTAGCTCCTGCATTATACGAATTGCAAACATGAAAGTCAATTACGAGTTATTTCCATAATTCTCTTGATGATCATACATATTTGGGAAGCCTCGATAATTGCTTAAAATTCGCGAATGTGTAGAGCCATGAGCTATGCTCAAACAAAGACTACACGTCCCTTGTAAAATTTATCGGCTTGCCAACTGAATAATACACAAATTGACAATTTAGGATCGATACAACTCTAGAATCTCTAAAAGTCCTTTGAGAGTAGCTGCAAGAAATCCCTCCAATTGTCACTGCTCCGTGCTCTGAGTGTCTCTCGTCTCGAAAAAATTCATGAGAAAAAGGACGAGCAGAAAACAGTCCGGAATCACAGCTTCATCCAATCAGTTTATCACCTTAATCAAGGGCCCTCCCGTCGCTCTCTTTCCTCGCTAAAATAGCATTAGCTCTATCCGTGCAGTTGGGCCACTTTATGAATTTACTTAATAAAAGGTCGAGAGAGAGAGGGAAAGAGAGAGAGAGAGAGAAAGGGAGAAGAGACAGAGGGGCGAGATAAAGATCGAAAAGAGAAAGAGAGAGGGAGAGAAGAGCCGTCTGAGCGTACGTGCTCTCGCGTACTCCTCGGCGGCTTTAAGGATTCGGGTCAGGCGGCGCCCGGCTGCCTCGATTGCAAATACGCGGCGGCCGC
>JAPYYZ010006869.1:0-11021 GCA_030522705.1 Eretmocerus eremicus | reverse complement strand
CCCCCCCCCTCACTAATACATAGCGGCGAATTACGGAACTGAACTTCCGGAGCGGTACAGAAACCGAACGGTCAAGTAACCGTTGCTGCGTTCTTGATGTTGAAATAAGACCCCAGCAAAAAGTCAGAATGATTATTGACACAACACCAATATGACAAATCGTCATAAGACTGTGTTGGCATACTCATAGCGCGTGGTTCTCTAATACTGGAGATTTTTAGCGCTGTAAGAGGTTGCTAGACCTGGTGGCGAGCCTGGTGGCATGTAATTAAAAGCACATTTGACACGAGATCTCCCCGGGGCCCCAAACTTCACGATTTCGAGCCTTAGTTACCCAGGTTGTAGTATTTTGGCACACTCATAATTTCATTCGCGTGTGAAAAGCTGAATTTTTTCTTTCGTATCTGGGCTCCCGGTGTAAATTTGTGTTTTGGCATTCTCTTCAAGATGTAACAACTCCAAAATTTTGGAATGAAGTCTTTTTTGGAACATTACTAAAGGTGCTTGAAATGCGTCACGGACTAAGTTTAAAGCGTTCATTTTTGCCAATCTTCTTCTCAATAAAGTTTCAATGGCTTATTTGGAGCCATTTCGTATTATTAGAATCATTTCCAAAATTATCTTGGCAGTATTTGGTAAGCTTTGTTCAAAATTTGTAAGAACTCTCATCAGCCTAACCTCTAAAAAAGACTCCATGGGGGAATTCTTCAGGACAATTTATGTCGTTCGAAACCACTGGAGAACATTTACACTGATTCTTATTAAGGAGAAAAAGAAGCTCTATTTCATCGGCATTCATCATGAATTGATTCAAAATGGAACAAAACAATATTTCGATAGAGTAAATTCAAGCTGCCCTGCGTATCGGTAGAACGAACCACTGTGTAAAATTTTCAAGCGATCCGTTTAAAACGCTTAGAGTAATTTGAACTGTAGTGTAATTACAATATATTTACACTATAATTCAAATTACTCCAAGAACTTTTGACGGATCGCTTTAAAATTTTCACACAGTGATTTCTTCTACCGATACGCAGGGCAGCTTCAATTTACTCTTTCGAAATATGGTTTTGTTTCAATTTAAATCAATTTATAATGAATGCGGTGAGGTAGAGCTCTTACGTGACCCTAAGCAGTTGAAGCTCATAAAATAACTGTTTTATGCCATTTTCTTTCAGGATTCCTGAAAATAGAACGATTTTGGTATCATGTGCCAAAAGTCTACCACGTGGATTGGAACGTCACTTCATTTCACTAAGGGTTAAACAACTCGGAAATCTATGTACTTCTCCAAGTCATTCCGATTGATGTACAACTGCACATTAGGTGATTTTTTGTTTAGCAGTTCTTGGATAATGACTGAAATATAACCTGAAAAGCATCAGAGGCAATAAAATCCTGTGTTGAATCTGAATCTCTGCATGAATTTTTATTCGAAAAGTGAATAGGAACCAACATGTTTCAACTTGGTACTCTTTTTCTAATATTTCCAGAAATTGTTTCTCTTGGATAATGTCTTTGTGAAGCACACAAGTGACATGTCATGTAAAGTGCTTTTTTGTTATACATATTTCATGCGCAGATCTTGGGGCTATAGGAATGAGGCAAGATTCATATAGAGCGAATGTCAAAAATGTTTCACAGACCATTCAGTAATAATTGATATTTCATTATTCGAACTGTACCACCATCAAAGCACGTATACTCAGATAGAATAAAGCTCAATAGATTTAAGGTCGAAGATACCCATTCCAAAAGCAAGAAGCAGAGAGCGCGAATCGTTAGCAATCCAGCATAATCTCGTAGATTCGCTAATAATCCCTTGAACACTAGCTAGTCTCTGTGAAGAGTTCGACGCATCGAACTTTGGCACAGACTATAGCTGGCCCACTATGTAAAAAATACGATTTCGGTCTCCGTGTATGAAACACGCGTAACCACGTGTAGAAGGACTTGCACTGTAGCACATTGAACAGCGTAACCAACCTACTGCGTGCAGTTCGAACCGCGTGACGCCGGCCGCTCGAAAGCTCAAAAGCTCCGCGCTCGCGGTATACGAATGCGTTCGACAATCCCGACGGCCTCGCAAAGCGTAAACGCCCATCACAAGAAAGAGCCGCGTGCCCATGTGCTTAGCTCAATCACCCATGTGCAAGTATTTCACAGTAAAAATCGCACTTTACCATTGTCAGCCGCGCAGACAGAGCGTTGCTACGGCCGTCGGCGACCTCGCTGAGTCGAGGAGGCATATCGCTCGAAATGCGGGGGCCACCTATTTCGGTGAGCGCACTACCGTTGCAGCTGATATGCGGGTGGCGGCTGCTGCACCCGCGACGAGGTGCCGCTCCACCACACGGCCGCGTGCTCTCGCGAGCAGACCCACCGGCTGACTGGAAGCCCGAGCGCGCGCGCGAGCGCGGCTTTAATTTAGAGACGCGGCGCGCCCTCGACCTCGCGCGCGTTTTCCTCCGCTCTCGCGCTCTCAGCTCGCTCTCTTTCTCGCTTTTCGCCTAATATACCTGCCGCGCGGCGCTTAGAAAGCCCCGACACTTGTGCGACGTCGGGCCGGGGCGCATACGTGCACCTCTTCTCGCTGCGGGCTCCTCTCCACCCCCGCGCGTCTCGTCGTCGGCCGCGCCGCGCGCACATATAGCGCCGCCCCGAATTCGCCCCGAACGCGAGTGTTTACGGTAGGCGCAGGTGGCTGTTTGCTCTCTGATGCACGTACGCCGCGGGCTCTGGTGCCCAAACTCCGGCGAGGAGGATGCTTGGATCGCGCGACCGAGTCGCAGCCGCCCACTCAGACACGAGCCTGGTTCTCGTCAACCGAGATTCGCGGCTTTGCATCTCTGCATGTCGGCCGCTGCATGCATAGTGGCCCGCTGCCGTGACGATTGCGCGCGCGCGCACGGCCCACACTCAAACGAGCACACAAATCCGACAAACGTGACGGATTCCCCAGAGCGCGGGTGGAGGATGCGGCGTGCATGTATCAGCGAGCGCTCACCCAAAACGACGTGATTCCGTGCAGGCTGTTTGCTCTCGACGTCGGCCCGCCCGTCAATTATACATCTGAGCGAATGGGCGGGTCTCCCAGATGACTGGGATATATTGTACCGTTACGTCATCGATCCGTCGAGCTCTACGACCTCGCTCGTCAAAAACGCGTGGGCGCCCACAGCGCGATATATAGTTACGCGACTAGCTCAAAAATAAGTCATGTGCGACTTTTTCGTCGCCACTAGACTGAGCTGAGCGCGACCTTGCGTGCGTCTTAATAATCTGCGGAAATCTTCCACTTGAACGAGCGAAAGCTCATAGGTACAAGCACGAGTGATTGCGCGCGGGAAACGAGCTCTCGTCGTCGTATAGGAACCGCTCTCGAGCCGGCTCCGAATAAAAATGCCCCGAAAAGCTCGCGTGACCTCGTGCATCCGCTCGTGACGCTCCGCAGACACCTGCAAGCACACATCGCTCGCGAGCGATAAATAGCTCTCGGAAAAGCGCGATAGTGGTTGTCGGGAGTGCGAGCAACAGACCGAGAGGAAAACGAAACACAAGAACACTGGCGAGGAGGAGATGCGAAAGAGGTCGCGAGCGTCGGCGGCGCAACAGCGTAGTGCTGCAAGCTCGGCGCGATTGGCACGTAATTAACGCGGACGAGGTAGGTGTCTGGATGCTTAATTGGCGCTGCCGAGTGCGGCGAAGCATCAACACCTCGTCTGAAATTGCAGCAAGCGTACTCTGCATGTCCAGACGCAGTGGAGCGCGCCAACGAGCTCGTGACAATGTAGCGCACTTAGCGCTTCGTACGTCGCGCGCTTCGTGCGTGATAAGCGTCGCGTTCTCGAGATTCGCGGAGTTGCGGGTCGATGGTATTGGCGCGGAATGGATGGAGAGCTCGCTCCGGATGCTGATGGACCTTCTATGTTGCATAGGCACCGAAGGCGTCTTGGCCATCGCGAGGTCGAGACACGGATGCGGCCGGATGCGGAGGAGCTTTGGGGGCTTAGTCTTTGCGGGAGCCGGTCTCGCTCTTTGCTGGCTGCTGCTGCACCCTCCCGCGCGGCCTTCTCTTTGCGCGGCAAAAAGACTCGAGCGTGTTTGAGCCTCTCGGGCTGTCGCGAAAATCGATAGCGCGCCCAGAGCAAAAAGTTCCCGGCCCGATTCGGAGCGCGAGGAAATTTATGCTCCTCCGTGCCGCGAGCGCCTGCGCTATGTACCTGCAGCCGCATTATACGCCGGGATGGCCTACTGCCGCAACCGCGAATATCTCTTCCTCGCGCTCTGATGTGCTTACAAAGCGCGCCTCGGGCTCCGTGAGTTATCGCCCCTGTTGGGCACCGTTTCCGCAAGCTTAGCTCGCGCTGCCGAGCCAAACTCTTCCTGTTGAGCGAAGCCATGCACCGGCAAACACCTGCTGGAATTAGTTGCGCGAGCGCTGATATAAGCAGCCACTACATAAACGTTTCCACAGAGCTCAAGAGATGAAAGGATCCCTCTTATTCATCGTTCAGCGAAAAATATTTTCACGCTCCATCTCGCCAATAATCTGCTTGAACATGATATAACGCTTTGTATAATTTCGATGCTTGAAAACCTGTCGAATTTCATCCCTTCGAAGTTGCATTTAGCTCTTTTATTCATTTTAGTCTTTTTTATAGTTACTCTCGCGGTTCACAGCTTTTCGGGCTCTTTCCAGTCCTATTATCTTTTCACGAGAGTTCGCCGTTAAAGATTTGAAATCAATAGGAGTGATTCTGCAGTAACTGTAGGACTGTATATTCCGGTCGCTTACACGTACAGTATCGATCAATAGTTTGGAAACAACTGAAAAGAAAAGGTCCAATTTTTAAAATTCAATATCTCCGGGCTTATTAGTCCAAAATGAATTCAGTTTAGCTCATTTTGTAGCTTCCTCTAAGTACTTTGTGTAGCTTTTAATATTCCTTCCGTCTGATACGACAGAATTCCGCTAGATCAAATCGAAGCCTCGTAAAATTTCTTTAGAATTGGGTCAATACTCAAACCTGTGCAAATCAAACGGGAATAAATGGACCGAGATGATTCAAGGAGCACTGAAAGTAGAAATCAAAAGCTTCGAAATCCTTTTCAAAACGTGATCATAGCGTTTTTTCAGTCCGAGATATGACTCCTTCTCTGGGAGAACTTTTCTGCCAAAAAATGTCAACATAATTCGAAAATGATGGAAAACCCAAGTGTATTCAAATGAAACCTTGTATTTTCGTAGCTTTCATTTCATAAGGAATGCTATATGTCAGAAAGCTGAGTTATCCTGCCCAAAATATGTATTTTGACATCATTTTCGAATTGTGTTGACATTTTTTGACAGAAACCTTCCCTCAGAGAAGGAGTCATATCTCGGACTGGAAAGAAGATATGATGACGTTTCGGAATGAATTTTGAAGCTCTTGACTTCTACTTTCCGATTTTTTTTAACATCTCGATCCATCATTTCCCGTTTGATTTGCAGAAGTTTGAATATTGACCCAATTTTTGAGAAATTTCACGAGGCTTCGATTCAACCCAGCGGAAATCTGGCTTGTCATACGTAGAGAATCTCAAAAGTTACTCAAAGTACTTCTCAAAAGCTACAAAATGAGCTAAACTAAAATCATTTTGGGCCAACTAGACCGGAGATATGAAATGTTCAAAATTGGCCCTTTTCTTTTTAGGTGTTTCCAAACTATTGGCCGGTAATGTACGTGAGTAGCTCGAGTTTCGGAAAGTTTCCGCTTGGGTTTATTCACTAGAGATCTAACTCACACCAAAAATTTCACACCCTGTCTAAAATGTGGATCGAATCGGCGGGAAAAATGAAGCCTGGAAGTTAACTTAGTTTCCTATTCCAAACCCGATTTCCCGCCATAAACCATCTTCTTTCTCAAAATGAAGCCTATATAATAATTCTACCTTGCAGATTCCAAATAATAGATACAGTGGAATCTGGATAACTCGAAGCCTCATGGGACGCAAAATTTGCCTCGAGCTATAGAGGTTTCGAGTTGAAGATGATTTCGAGTGCAGGATGCTTTCGCAAGGGAATCACATCCCTCTTCAAGTTATAGAGTGCTTCGAGTTATAGACGTTCGAGTTAACCAGATTCCACTGTACAAGACTCAATATTTCAACCGGTCTAGGAGTCATTTGTGATCATCTTCGTAGAAATTCCAGTCCTTATATTTTGACCTACGATTTCTCTCAGTATCCCACATTACTGACTCAGTTAGTGTGGATCTTACTAAGAATCAATTCTTTTAGAGTCGGGGTGGCCTATTTTTGGAGTTGGCATCTTGACAAACCGAATAAGATTAATGGGATCGGCCTAGATTGAGTCTGTTTGATGGAAAACACTGATTTGTATGTAATTATGGTTCACAAAAATCTGTTCATTCAGACCCCCATATGTTTCAATACTCGAAGCGCATTTATAAGCCGTGGGAGAATTTTTTCCTAGAAAAAAGCTCAAACATGACTCTCATCAATACTTTGATGAGTAAATAGTTAAACTGGAAATAACGTGTGAGAGTAGTAAAGTAGTCACATCATTCAATAACTGATTGTCCGTGTATGTCTCATTTGTATGTTTACTGTATGGAAATAATTTTTGTAGGCCTGATGAAGATAGCAAAGTAGCCATCGACACGTCTTCATCGTAAATGAAAGGATTGACTCGACAAACAGCCGCGGTTATTGCAGATTATTATGAATCACCCCCTCATTCTTAGAACCAGCGTATACAGCTGATTTTAGATGTAGTTCAGCTCATAAGGTGAAAGTGCCCACTTTCGCCACCCTCGCCATCCTTATGCTTTGCACCTTTGCTCTCCCGGATAATTTTTCTACGTACTTACTGCTCTTTGGTTCAGGCTTTCAATAAGCTTTCAGGAGAGTTGAACCTCGTCAAGATATTACGGGAATGAAGTTGTAGCTAGACTAGGAAAATTAGGCACATTTTTTTCATATAAATAGTTGATACAAGGTGAACGCCGCGACTCCGAAAGACCGATCTTTTGAAGCCAGTGACACACATTATTCTCATTCCAGAACACCTCAAAGCCGAAATATTATCGTATTTCAACTTATCGATTGATGATTGATTCAAACACCCTATACTTATATTTTGAAGTTGAATCATAACGATTCAGCCAATACCTCCTTTAACTCTGCCTCAACAAAGATATCAGTATTTACACGACACAGCTTGAGAGTTGACGTTATCGACAATCCACAAGTGAAATCGTATAGACGGGTGTTCCGTCTATAGACGAGTACAGCAGCAAAGAATTTACTTTCACGGATGGATTCGCGGAGCTCTGTGCAATTCGAAAATCCCGGAAGACTGGTAGACCCACGGACCCATCCATCAAGGCATCCCACTACCATAGCCTAAACATCCAATCTCTGCCACGCTTTATTCGCTTCCGTAAGAAATACTTCAGAGCTATTTAATTACGTGTATGTAACAACTCGTGATTTTCAAAAGCTTGTGTACGCACTGGATTTGAGGAAATTAGGTTGGAGTGCTCAATTTCATGAAAGTAAGCGGCTTTTGCTATACTCGACGCCGTTCAAAATGAATTCTAACATGTCTAATTTGAGCGAACGGTGAGCTAGTAATTCAAAGTAAAAACAGAGATGGTTTTTGAGAGACTGCGAGGTGGTGTACCCAATTCTAGTCAATCATTTTTGTTACACGTCAAAAACTGCGTGTTTACCTGCGAAATGAACCCGAATAGGTTTCATTTGGGCCATTGAAAACAAATTTATTGTTGTCTTACGAAACAATGCAAAAGCATGTGATTTTCGTGACTTCGTGAATACACGGGGTTGACGAAATTGGGCACTCCCCCGTGTCACGCGGCCACCGCTCGTAATTTGCTCGTGAAATCGTTTCAAAGTCGAATTTTGATAACTCTGAAAAAATCATTCTGAAGGTATTGAAATGAGGATTCGAATGAATTGAGGTGTTATAGAAATAGATGAGACAAGCAATTGATGGTGCAAATTTTATCAAGTGTGCATAGTCGCAAAAAAGTCAGATCAGGAGTGGCAAAGAACCATCTTTGACATTTTGTGCGTGAAAGTTGACTTTGCAAACGTTTTGGTAACCTTTACTCACAGATTGTCAAAAAATGTAGTTAGATACACTGGCGTAAAACCTATTTTTTGCGCGGCTCGCGCCGGGAAGCCATCATTCGCGTGCGAAAAATAGGTTTTACGCCCTTATATCGAAATGTACCATTTTGGAACCCCAAAAGCGAAAATGTTGTTGAATGGGTGATATCACTTGATTTTCACGGCGAACATGGAAAAAAAGGTGTCAAGGCAGATATCACACGCGTATCTCAGATCTTCGGTATCACGAAAGTAGCTACTCACGAAATTGGGTACAGTCACCTCACGACAAGATACCTTCAATCAACGTAGTCATGCTTTTCACAATGACAGAGATTCTTAAAAAAAGCTTTGTAGTTATTACAGACTTTTCACCAACTCTGATACAGTGTTTTCTCATCGTAAATAACTTCCCTACCAACCATACTCTTTCCTGCAGAGCATCTTCAAAATTAAGAAAGTAATAGAATAATTCTTGCTATACAAAAAATGATTATGCAGAGGGATGAATTCGTTGAACGCAATGGAGAATCGTCGGAGGCATTCGAATAGTATCCTCCGTAGTCAATTGGTGACGTTGTGCACTTTGGATCGCTTCATTTCCAGTGAGAGTCGCTGGCGAGGGTTATAAAAAAATAATCGCTTGGAAGCGAAGAACCTCACAAGCGGATTGCGAATTGTATTTATGAATTTGGCAAGCACGTAAATATCTCAAAACTGTATAGGAATAATTCTAATCGAACACAAACTAACCCACCCAATAGAATTGTTCCAATCGTAATATTGACGACTCGTCGCTCTACAAAAAATACATCACCGAGGCATTCAATAACAGTAGAGATAACAATGCAACGGACATGCGATGCAAGCGTCGTGCAGCGAGCTAAATTCGCTCTCGTGACGGTCTCACAGGCGACTCACCCATCTCGTCGATAATGGGAGCCATGCGGAGCGTGACGCCGACGAGGAGGAGCGACATGGCCAGCAGAAGGCACGCGGTCGCCATGATGGTCCAGCGCGCCTGGGGCGGCAGCTCGTCCGAGTCGGCGCGGTGCAGGTGTCGCGGGACGCCCGGCCCGGCCACGACGACGCCCAGGCCCTCGACGTCGCCCGGGGCCAGCTTGCGACGGCCCTTGCTCTTCCGTCGCCGCTTGCGCCCCGGCCTGCGCGCTCCCCGGTCCCGCTTTCTGCGCTGCTTCCTCGCGAACTCGGCCTCGTCCTCGGCCTCGCAGCCGTAGTCGCCGTAGTCGTCCAGGTACTCGTCCTCGTCGTAGTCGTAGGCGTCGTCCTCGTCCTCCTCGTCGTAGTCGTCGTAAACGGCGTCGAGCTCGGTCGCGCCGTCGCCGAGCGCGTAGGCCACGAACGCATCGTGATCGTCGTACATCAGGCCTTTACCGCCCCTGCACAACGAAAATCAATGCAATTGTGATAACGAGTGGAGCATTTCTCTAGTTTGGGAATTCTGTTTGGGATATTGTCGAAGAATCGAAAGACTGCGCATATCGGTCTTATATTCTCTTTGATGCTAATTCTTCTACTCCATAATACCTGTTTCAAACAGTGACAGATTCACAATGGAAGCGAGTCGTCCTGGCCTTTACTCGTAATTGCTAATGAGAACGCGACTCAAGATCTTCTACAATTGCAAATTTTTGCCAATCATCTAGCTACTCAAATTATGGATTCAAGCTCTATTCCAGGGATTTTACACATCTCTCGCCATTTTCCCCTCGAAGCCAAGGGATTCTTGGATTGCGATTGTGTTGAAAGAATCTTCCATCCCTGGAGATACTTTAAATACACAGTAAAATAGAATTGTTTTTGATGCATGCCCTTATTCAACTAAAAGCCCGCGTCGGCCTCTAGGAGCATCCTCGCTAGCGTTCAGGGAAGGCCGATCTCGCGATCCTAATTAGAAGCCCGCCTCGGCTTCTGAGAGCATCCTCGCTAGCGTTCAGGAAAGACCAATCTGGCGATCCTATAGTCCAGGCTCCTGGGGATCTTTTTTAGGACTGTCGGCCTCCAGCGAGGTGAGTATTGCAATATAAAGTTGGTGAAAATACAAGGATTTAGCAACGAACGTGGGCATTCTAGGTGTTGCAGAAGCTGAGATATGAATGTTTGAAATAATTACACAGTTAGGCACTATATGACTGTTGTCCTCCAGTGCCCATCCTATACTCATTTGAAAGCTTATTCAGCGTAGATTGAAATGCGAACAAGGTGGGAAGCCTCCATATGGTCAGATTTCGAGATATAAGCGTTTAAGGTCGATTTTTTGCCCGAAAATGATGATTTTTACGAAAATCTCTGTATAACTCGGAACACAACGCGCTAAATCGGAATTTTACCGGATTGGTTTTAGTTTGTCTTGTCAAAACCTACAAAACCACTCTCCTAGATTATCTCAGAAACGCAACATTTCTGGGATATAAGCATCCAAAGGTCGATTTTCTCACCGAAAACTGTCGAATTTGACGATATTCTCCGTATAACTCGAAAATAACGGGCTAAATCGGAATGTTATGATATCCCTTCCATTTTTCTTGTTAAGAACTACAAAATGCATGCCCTACATTCTCTCAGAAACGCACCATATCTGAGATACAGACGACCAAAAGTTCAGGAAAGGCCGATCTCGCGATTCTATGTAGAACCCCGCCTCGGCCTCTGAGGGAATCCCCGGCAGCGTTCAGGGAAGGCCGATCTCGCGATTCTATGTAAAACTCCACCCTCTGAAGGCATCCCCGGCAGCGTTCAGGGAAGGCCGATCTCGCGATTCTATCCCTGCCGAAGTCCTAGCTGCACCTCACCGTGGTGGCAGGGTGAACACGGTGCACCTCACTCGCAGGAGAGAGGGGTGCACCGTGGCCAACGCAGCA
>JAPYYZ010006863.1:0-12368 GCA_030522705.1 Eretmocerus eremicus | reverse complement strand
AATTATGAAACGTGCACTTATCACGTCGTTGATTGAGTTGAATCATTCTTCATTAATATCTGTTATTCGTTCTTTCACGTATGAACAACACGCTTTTCACTTCCACAATATTTTCATTTAATTCTTGCGACTTTTTCCTCGAGTCGTCGATTAACTCCATCCAGGTGGCTTCGGCTGATTCCCAAATTAAATGAGTATATGTCCTCTTTGTAGACATTTTTTTAACGCGATGGTTTGAATTCAGTCTGTAGCATCTTTCAAATGCCTACTTGTATGTGAAGGAATATTGACAATTTCGATCAATTGGAAGAGTACTCTGTCTCAATGAGATATTATTCTTCTATTAAATATACGTCGTATCTTCATTCTCACTTTGAACAAATGTGATGCATCAGCTTGTGAGTAGATTTTACTTGCAAAAATGACACGAATCTGTGTAACAACTCTTTTTGGAACGTCGTCGTTTGAATATTAACCCTTGATATTCTTCCGTTGATTCAATATTATATCTCGAAAGTCTCTTGAGAGTACGAAGTAAGCGCATCATCAATCAAATTCGCATTCTGCGAACGAACAAACTTCGTATGTAATGTTAATAAAATTCGTATCCTCTTTTTGCAGCATGCGTGGAGACTGTTTGTCTGTCCATTGATATGAAAGAATGTTTCCTTGTTGATTCACGCTATCGATCTTCTATTGGTGTATCAAAAATAGATCCAAGGACGAACCATTCAATAAGTTCGAACATCGACCGGTTGAATTAATTTCTCACAAATGCACGGAAAAGACTTGGTGCCCAAAGCTTTGGAATCAATAACCCGACAAATGACAGCCCCGCATCGATGAGTGGCTTTTGAGAGACATCGCAATATATAGACTCTCGGAAGCCTAATATCAAACACTCTACCAAAACGTGTCTCTCGTCGGAAGCTTACTTCTCATCTACATCGTGTAAACCAGTCTCTCCGTTTGAGCCTTCGATTCCAGATCGTGCATTTGAAATGGAATCGATGGCATTGGCAAATTTCTTGGAATCGTTTCGTCAATATCGAAGAGCGGCCTTGCGAAAGCGCGCGAATCGTTTGGCCGTTCAAAATTGACGCAGAGTCGCCGAACGCTGAGCCGAACGCAACAGGCCACGCGCCAATGATGAAATACAGTGGACAGTATACAGTGGACGTGCTCACGCAGTTTTGCTTTTGATTCGGACCGAAAAATTTCCAACGTTTGGAATAATTCTTACTGTCCAGCCTCGTGTTTCAAAATTTCAATCCCACGATCTGCTTTAAAAAATAGAAAAAAATGCACGTTGAGATATGGCTGTCAAATTATTGCATGACGTATGTACATTGTATCCTGCTGTCTCATTCAAAGTAGCCGGATGAAGATGTGACTGTCGCAGTCGTGAGTTAATGGCGCTCAATCGATCTCATTTATGATAGCGGATAAATTGAATTTTAATGTCGCAGTTCGTCTGTTGGCTCGTTCCCTAGTTTGGACACGATGCATCTATATAGAACGTGTAGTTGATCCCATCACGCAGGCTGATCACAAACATCGTTATCGGCATTAGACTGAATGAGAGGTCGAAAAGTGAAACGGAAGAAAGTTAATGACACGCCGCGAGGAGAGAAAAGTAGATCCATTCGCTGCGTGAGTTGATTCGATACGTCTGATGAGGCTGTGTCGAAAAAAAAAATGAAAATGAAAGGTTTGATGTCCTAGTATGCGTATCTGTGCGTCCAACAGCGTTATTTTCCAGACCATCTCGATCTTATCGGTGCTTCGTCCAAGTCATTGTCTTGGGAGCTTATCGACGATAAATTCTTATCCAGATCAGCTTTGAATTGATTTCACCTCTTCATGCATTGTTTGGAACGAAAATTGAAAAAATGAGTGACGATAATACACATATCCACTCTTAAGAATCGAGTGAAATTTGAGAACCACTTCCAACAGGAATTCACATCGTTTCAGAAAATGTGTTCCCAGCCAAACTGCAAAACTTAATTATTGAATAAAATCCAAAAATCGATTGGCTTTTTTCGATTTCAAATCGTTTCCATAATGTTTGTTCAAAATATCAATGCCCGAGCACATTTTTACTTTTATTGAAAGAGCTATGGTGCAACGTGAAAGGCTGCCGCAGAGTCCGCGTGTGTATACGGCAGCGTAAAAGGCAGCACCGGAATCAGATTCCTTGAATGTTCCACATAAACATGCAAATCCGTATGTGTAAGTCAACTCACTTGTCCGTGGCAAACTCCGGCTCGCACACGTGTACGCATCGATAAACCAGCTCTCGCGGGGCAACTTTTTTCGCCTCGCGCGCAAATATGCAAGAGAGTAGGATTTTTAAAAGGCCGTGAAGGAAATATTCCGGTTCTCGCAGTCGTGATCGGAAGTCGCCTGGAAAATAACACCGCAAGCACCGAGAATGAATACGAATTATAGGCTGAATTTCGAGGGGGATCATTTTCCAAAAGATGAGACGGTTTTTGAGTTGTTCCCAAGTCTAAATTGGTCGGAAAATTTAATCGGACACGCGTCTCTTTTGCGTCGATTTCCAAAAAATCAGTCAGTTGCGTTGGTATGAGAAAAGCTCGAAGACCAAGAACTTACGACTTTTTTTCTCACAGAAACAAACACCGACGGCATTTTTGCTTATGGGAATAGCTCAATTCTGGAGAAACCGTGAGTGTTATAATTGATTTTCCAAGT
Organism: Eretmocerus eremicus; assembly: GCA_030522705.1. Classification (NCBI taxonomy): domain Eukaryota; kingdom Metazoa; phylum Arthropoda; class Insecta; order Hymenoptera; family Aphelinidae; genus Eretmocerus; species Eretmocerus eremicus. Next base: position 9,647 of record JAPYYZ010006863.1, on the reverse strand, counting down.
GAATTAGTACACGTTCTTCTAATGCACTCATGTCATATTGGAGAGGATGTGTAATTTTATCAATTCATCAAAGAATTTCAAATTTGAATTTCTTTTGCACTTACGTCGGTAACTGCATAAAAATTTCAAAAGCGTCGCCTTTTGCTTCTGACGACAGTATAGTCTTCTCTTATATTATTGGGAAGAATATGTGCATTACCATATTTTTTAGGCTGAGCTATCTTTGAACCTCCATTCTTTTCATCCCAACTTTGTTTCTCTTTTTTGCCCCTGGTCCATATCATTCCTAAGTACAAAAAAACAACTCATAGTGGCCTCTCCTTGTGAGTAGCGTCCAAAGAACCAACGTGGTTTTCCAAAAAGCCGAAATTTAATCATACCGTTCTGGACCGGAGTCGTCTATATCTCGTTCACTTAGCTATATATTTTAATGAATTTTCTCGACACATTCTCCAAATAGATCCAAATTTATGCCCAGATTCTCGGTGGTGGGTAAATTTTAGTTGTAAAACCTAGATCGGTATCCGGATAGGCTTAAGTGCCTCTCGTCAATCCGTTGTCCATAATTTTCTTGTAATCAAATAGATAGTTGGAACAAAGATAATCGATTTGTTACAAATAATTCCTGAGCTTCTGGAATTTCCTCGTGCACGTAGAGAGCCCATAATGCCGTACAAATAATGATAATCCAGTCTTGAATTCCCGATAAAATGCTCGTCGATCATAACGGAAATGCTATTCGCGCATTTTTCAATACCGCGCGAGACTCGCAATATCGAAAGCACTCTGCAACAAGGTGTAATAACGCGAGGCTCGATCGCTCGAGCGTAACTCGAGGTGTAATAACGCGAGGCTCGATCGCTCGAGCGTAACTCGTCCTTTACGATCATTGGATCGACAATAATCACGTACGAATCTCTACACGTTGAAAATTCTATGCGTGTGTATGCATACATATGTGAAGCGATAGCTTCGACGGGAGACGAGCAATAGATGTATGTGAGTGTGCGAGCGCTTTCTAATACCGCGGCTGTATCGGCAAATCGAAGAGATACCGATGCATAGACCATCGGAGCATCTATTTAGCCCATCAGGCTGGAACGAGGAAGAATGGCATTATCAGAGCTATACTACACGTACATGTCCTTCGATTCATCATCATTCTCGAGCTCTATGCGAATGAATGTGATAGCGTATGCATGCAGGAAGTAATCAATCCGTGACAATATTTTCTCTATATAATTTTGTTCCGATGCCTTCATTTTATTTCCGGTCCGTTTCCCATGCGCAGCTCTTACGAAGCTATTCTATCTCCAAATGCTCCTCTTCGAGCCCATCGCATAGTAATCATTGAACAAGATATAGTTGCTGACAACTTGAAGCTGAATTTTTCAAAAGTGATCTATTCGACAGGCGAGGGACTTGACTCCAAGTAAGAGTTTTTCGAAAGAACATAGGAATATTTGTAAATAGGGAGAGAAATTGCATTCGTGAAGGAATATGGAGAAGAATGAACAAAAAAGTCATTCACAAAATTGGTGCGTCACCTGGGATTAATGAGCTCTTACGATCAGTCGCCCCCCCCCCTCTTCATTCCTACTCTCAAGAAGTATCGTGCATCCGACTTTTTCATTACGGCTGATTTATTACGTGCATCATCCTCACTAATTTCCTCTTTTTGTTTCAGGTGAGTCTCCTTCACTCTGGTCATTAGTCAAGGTTGTTGCGCATAAGCAGAAGAGTTTCATCTGCATACAGTGAGTTCATATGCATATGAGTAAATATTATCTTCATAAAATAGCGTCTGCGAATTCGTGCTTCGTATCAAATAATCGTGAATGCAAGAGATGGGAAAAAAATCTGTCCTCAACGTATCGACCAGATAATTTTCATGTGGGTTGCAAAAGTCTAGGGGTGGAGTAATCCAATATACCCGCATAGATGCGTTTGTCGTTTTTAAAAGTTTTTGCTCCACTGTCAAGCTGCACATTAATAGCATTAATTGATTGAATCAAATCTCAAACCATCGAATAGTCGAATTTTGCTCCCTCGTGTCTGCTCATTGAAGAATCTAATTTTAGAGTCTGAATGTTTGCTTGTAGTCATCTTTAATGAGATGTGAGCTATGGAAATGAAAACATGTTTTGTATAAATTCATCTCTGTGGTACAAACTCACTATCTTGAGCTTGCCACGACAGGGACAATTTTTTCGAAACTTCTCAAACATCCTCCAACTCTTCAACCTTGTACACTCAGAAAAAATTTTGTTAACGCAGTTCACTACTCTTTGATATACATTCGTTTGCTTCGGACTTTAACATGTCCTGCAGATATGAACGTGGCTAATGTAGGGCACGATGAAGGCGCTCTTTACCTGTGCTCGGAAGTCCGTAACGCGAACGTCTCGCAACGCGGAGTCTGAGAGCAGCCCCAGGAGCAGAAAGAGAGATATTACATTACGGGAGGATGTCATGCTCTCTGCGCTCTCTATTACGTAAATTTCAATGACTGCGGAGGAGACCGATGTGCACTAATTTTCCCGTGTTATTGTGCACCGCTTGCGCAATATTCGCGTACGCGCTAGCTCTTCTCCTCGAATCGCTGCGAATCTCCTCTGCGACATGATTTATCTTGGCTCCCAAGAAATGCTGCCAGAGTCCCGTTAAATACGCCAATGTGCATAAAAACCCTGCAAAACGATGATGTTTGATACCTATACACTTCGATGCGATTTGTATTTCTCATGTTTTGCAGCGCGTACCTGGATTATGAAAATTTGACTTAGGCAACGTACGAAGTTTTGATGTTGATCATCTGACGTATAGCTATTGACAACGGTGAGATTCGTATGTTTCGATGAAATTCACATGGAAAAATTTCATAGTCCCAGGGTGATGATTCGTGTAGGAGAATTCTGTACGATGAATGATACTTGCCTGCTACTGAGTGCATTATGTAGAATATCAACCTCACCAAATGTACGGAATCCATGATGACATTTGCATTTGCAACGGAAGGTAATGCCATCGACATTTTCAGACATCTTTTATATTTTCGATTAACCAATGAATTCTCTTTGACCTCTTCAGAATACGATGGCTCTTGGAAAGGAAGTACTCCAGAGAATTTCACCTGATTTCAATTATTGTCTGGGTATATCCATATTTTGTGTGATTATCGAAATAATCATATTTTTATGATAAGAACAGAGCAACGTCGTGAGATCATCAATATTATCATCTCACAATTGACATCTTCGTATTGTTGAGTCATGTCTTTCAACCACAATCAACGTGCATCTACTCGATGCATGCGTGTCTTCAATGTCTTTTCCAAGTTATTTGCGTAATTTTTTCTTTCGAGGTAATTGTCGTTCGTCATCGAAACCAGACACTTTTATCCACAGCTTGCATATTATACTTTGCTTGCGTAATCTGCGTAATCGACAGTCACATGTAATACTTATGACTCCACCGATATCTTGCATATTTGCGTTGACGTTTGCAGATGTGGATAACCGACCCGCAGCATATGGAATATAAGAATTCTCATTTTGAATGTTGGTCATTGGGTTTACGTTTGGAGTCACTTTGTCGAGTTAGCATTTCTGTAAGCGTGATAAAAAAGGATTGGAAACAGCGTAATCGCTGCCTTTGCACAGTTTTTCTCAAAGACAAAAGCAGTCTTTTGCATATATAAGTCTATGTATATCCTACTCTCCTGAATTCGGTCACATTGCTTTTCATAGCTTCAATAATTCGTATCCTTCAGACGAAATTATCGAAGTTCTATCCAGTTTCAGTGAATACTGAGCTCTCTAACAATATTGATTGAACACGTTAGGAGATGAGTGAAGTTTTTCCTTAACTGATTTTTTCCCGGAAACATTAATTCGAAAGATACCCTCGAGTGAACCATCGAAGATCAAGTTCCTTCATGAAAAAAGCACGAAGGTACACTGGAAAAATAAGCATCAACTGCCACTGATACGCTTTTCAATTTACGAAGCCACCACTACGTGCCGCGTATAACGACCCGCTCGAAAAACCACAACGCAGCACTGACTCCGTACAACTATATTGGAGCAATGCGGAGCGATCGAGTGTACCGTGGCAAACGTGGCATCGATACACCAGAATGAAATGCGCCTCGCTTTACTATATAACTGTTAATCCCGCAACTCACCTAGCTGTAGCGAAATCGTTCGTGCGCGCTACCTGTATACCGCGCGCTTGATCTACGCTTGCAAATCTCAAGTTTCATAGATGTGGCTGTGCATAGATTTTTCTACCGCTGCGCCACCGTCTGTGCGCTAGCATCGCAGTTAACTGCGAGAAATCAATCATTTTCTACTCTTTCCCGCATTTTTTCAATGCCATTTGATTGGAAAATTTTCTCGAGCGTGACTCGCGCTCTCTTATAGCTCGCAACAAGCCTTTGATACCTCGTAGGGGGAACTCACCAATTCGCTTTTCGAATTTGCTAGATGATTGACAGTGAACTTTTCACCTTGATACCACTCTTGTGACCTGATGGAAAGATTGATCTGCTATATGATTCGATTAACGATTAGTTTGAAACGTAGTTAAAATAATCTCGCGTTTCTGTATTTTCCTTGAGTATGAAATACATTCATTGAACGATAATTCTATTCAAGTTGATGGACATTCATCATTCTCAATTAATCGAAAAATGAGATATGCGATTATGAACGCAATATCTTTCATTATCCTCGCACCATTTCTCATTTCCGGTAATATTCTTCCCACTATGATCCGCTCTAGCTAGCTTCCTTGACTCATATTTCTCGTTCATCAGTCCTTCTCCTTGTTTTTCCTTTTATTTTTCCAATATTGCACCTTTAATACAGGCCTTGAACATCTCCGTCAATGCAATCACACTGATATAGAGATACTGCATATTGAGTTGGCAGAAAATATTGAATGGAATCGTTTCCACCAGAAGATCATGTTTTCATGTAAAAAAGTACGTTTCGTAAGGAAATTGTCAGATAATACGCATTAGAATTATTGTAATATCTTCATACAACAAGTTTCGGATCGAATCGTTTGGATGTATTGACTATTTCTGTTGGTATCACACACATGTATCAAACTGAGTATTTCTGTATATGAATGATTCCAGACCAGAGTGGACTTACGATAAGTCCATTTTCTGAGCCTCGCAGGTTTTGGTTCTCTGTGATGAAGCAACGAATCCGGGATGTACATGGATGATTCTGTTTGTTGTTTGTTAATAAATAACGTGAAGATAATACTAAAATCCTCCTGCGAAGTCTATCTTTAAGATCATGTCGGAGCCGTGCAAGCGTCCGCCGCACGGAATGTGTTCCCAAATTCCTCGAATCCCTTAGCGATTTGGAAGAAATAACGAGCAGACGACTCTTCGTTATACTCGAATCTAGAGTCATCTACTCCTCTTTTGGTCCAAATCGCTGAGATATTCGAGGAATCTCGGAATACCTGGGAAACAATATACATGTACACTGTATATGTATATGCACGCACTCAAGACGTTCCCAGATTTCTCGATTATCCTAGCGATTTGGACCAAAAGAGGAGTGGACGACTCTAGATTCGAGTATATAGAACAGTGGTCTACTCCTTTTTTGATCCAAATCGCTATGTGTTTTGAGGAATCTGGGAACGGCTTATCATGCAGCGGATGCGTGGCTACGACATGGCCTTAAATTTGGGAGTTCACAAGAGGATTCGAGTCTCAATTTTTTTACCTTTCAAAAGTGGACTTACTTAGTCCACTTTGATTCTGAACAACTCATATGGTAGTCAACTCTGATTGTGAATCAACATGAAGGCAAGCTCTGTATAATCGCCATCATCGAGCTAATGGTTAATTTATAATATTCGACAAATTTCCAAGAACACCCCCCTGACAGATATTTTTCAGTCCAGGTCACTGAAGTAACAATATCGCTGCTGCATTAGAATCATTATAATAAATAATTAGTATCCGGTTGAGCTTGCGGTCCTGCATTGGCGTGGTGCGCAAATTATTCTAAGAGAAAAAGGAGAAAAATTTACGAGACAGAGGAAGAAAGAATGGGAGTCTATTCAATTTTCACAATATACATTAAAATTTCAATATCCGCGTTTCAAATAGAATCCGTAGATCCTGTATCTAAATGAGAGGTCTCAGTCACTAATTTTCAGAAACTTGTTAGAGGGGAAATTTGCTATTCACGCTGTAGCTACCACTTTGGGAACTTCAAATCGTGACAATCAGCACATGAATGAATGAACTCTCTCGGTTTCTGTCGCTTTTCCTCGAGTATCAGTTATCTCGGCAGCTCTTGATAGACCAGTATGTTCTGGCGCAGAAGAAGTTCATCGCGACTAAAGGTCCTTGGGACGAGCCTTGGGATTAAGAAGATGCTAGAAGGCTGGAGATCCTGTGCATGACTCCAACACATCATCTTTTCGAATCTCTCACAATCCGCTCAATCCGTAAGCTCGTGCATTTCTCCATTTTCACGAGCAACAAGTTGACAACCGCGGAGCTCGTGCTACCGTTGCAGCCGCAGCACTCGCAAGATACCGCGCCAGTTTCAGCTTGAGCTCCTTTGCCTGCAACGAGGGCCGCTGCGGCCGTAAGAGAGAGACACTATTTTCACCGTGGCACTCATTTGCGACTGCAAATTTAAACGGCAATTTCTCGCTGCGAATTTCACCTACTCACACATGCGCAACGGATATATCCTCTGAACTGCGATGCCCCTACTCTCCAAACTCTGCACAAGCCGCCAGTGCAAAGCCTCTGTATGGTGTGCTCACATGGGAATATCTCGATGAGGCAGAGGTAGAAAAAGAGCGAAACCGAGCGAGGACAATCGAAAGTTTAATTTCAGCGTGTATATGAGCTCGCGGATACCGTACTGCTGGCTGATCGTGTCGTTTGCTGTTGGTGGTGCTGGTGCGAGCCATTGTTTCCGCGACGAGGACGACGACGACGACGATAGTGTAAGCTCGAGCTATACGTGTGCTGCGTCCTTTTACGGAGGATGGAAACTGGTGTATGGCATACGTGATCCCACACGGACGCGTTCAGGTGCTCCAACGCGCCCGCAAAGAAAGCGCGTTTTTCGCAGCGGCAGATAATCGCGCAATTGTTCCGAGTGGCTTAATGGCACGGTTTCGATTTCAACCTCGATATTTTGTAGCATTGTGATGTGCGGCGAATTTTCCGTCACTTTCCTTGATGTTTGGAAACTATTGGGTTGTGAGATGCATTACAGCGAATCTGAATTCTCTCGAGGTTTTGGGACGGAGTTTCTTTTCTATCGACAGTTGAGGAGTAGAATCATGCGTTATCAATCACGCGACCGACATGAAGTTTGCGACCTTTTTGTGGAAGCGTCACGCGGCATGTATATGCACCAAGTTCACACTTCATTTCGCCGGACGCTTTTTGATAGTAGCAGCCTCTGATTGCTTGAAAACAGCAGACCGAGCTGTGCGATTGGCTGATCCACAAACGTATACTCACGGGAACGCTAGGCTAGTCGAGGTCACGTGTCCACTTTGATGAATACAGTAAAATTTGGGTGCTTCGTGATTCATAACGTGACTGTCTTGGTTGACGAGGAGTTAGATCGAATGCAAAAAAGTATTTGTGGTTCTTTTGGGATACAATTTTGTCTGTAGAGATGTTCTTATTGTAGGTTAGCCCCTTCCGCAATCAGATTCAGAGTAGCTTTAACAGGGGATTATGTGTCCCTGGATTCGAGCCATAGGCACAAGATCTTCTGAACTGGGCATATTGTCCTAGGCAAGCTTACCTCTTGTATTGATTCATTAATTCATGAGTACGCTCTAACGTATCACTGAGCACCTCGAGGAATGGTACAGATAGTATTCATCTGTGACAGATGAAATGCATGTCACCCCTGTACATCCAGAATCTCGAGTTAACGTAAACATTGGCAACATTGAGGAATCAATCACTGCCTCTTATAGAGAATTGAATTTTCAAATCGTTTGATTGTTTATTGTAGACATTCTTAATTGAATCACTTTTATAACCCAAAATAGTTAAAAACTTGAATGACGGTCTTTTCAACATCGAAACTGAATCTTGATTTGGGTCAAAATACGTGTCGGTGAATTTTTGTTATCGTCTACTTTGATTACGCAGACTCCTGGTCTTACCTAAATCGATATGCTATTCGAGAAATTTGGGAAAAACTTGACAGCGATTAAATATGGGTATACCCGACCCGTACAAACCATTCGCTCACCCGGACCCGCAATAGCAGTATGAGCTGCCTCCGCTGACGGGCCGGAACGTCAATTTACCTGCAGCCCGGGCCCGGACACAGACGCTCTTGAGGAACACGACTGCACGTAGCTGCCTGTATACAGGCACTAGACAATTCCGGCAGAAGATGCACGAGGAGCAGCTTTTTCTCGAGCTTTTTGGTGCAGGCAGCCTGGGTCCCAAAAGCACAGGATATGCAGTGGCGACAGATCATATAACAAACCCAAGCTATGGGTAGAGTCACTCGTGTGTAGAAACGTTGGCTGTGTGCGTTAGGCCCCCCATGGACTAACGCGCGAACCAGCCGGTAGAGGCGCGCCGAGTCTAGATGACCGGAGCAAATACTCATGCAAGGCCTCCATAGGAGCGCGGAAGGAGCTAACTACCCACATCGATTTATGCCCTTATACGCATCTAGGCACAAGCCGTGAGATCGAGCTTATACCAACATAGGCTGCTGCTGCCGTGTACCAATATCTCGCTACCAATATCTATATGGAGTTCGGTAACTCTCGTAATATTAGTGCATTCGATATAGGATAAGAAGAAAAATAGAAAAAGACGAAGAAAGAATGTACATAAAGAGAACGATAATGATAAGAAAGGACTAGCGTGTGTGGATGGGCACAGGGAGATGCCACAGAGCGGTAGCACAAGGTCGTTGCCACGCGAAGAACGGGCATAGCCTTGAACTTGAGCGGCGCGCGAGCAAACGAGCCAGTTCGTTATATATTATGGGCAGCATCGTATGCGGCAGCTACTGCATGCTGCGAAGCTTGTGTATATAGTTTGCAACGATGGGGCGACGGCCTCTGCAAGACTTGTCCTCGCCTCGATGCGAGTTCCTTTGCGCTAATCCTGTACTTCCTCTTATTTTGTCCTTCGGTGCGTACTCAAATAATGGCTGCCCAACGTGCAAATGACTAGGCTCCTGGCCAGAACGGTATCATTACATTTCGGCCTTTTGAAGAATGTATTCTGTATTTTGAACTGTACTCGGACCGGTAATTGTCTTTTAAAAGAATTATTTTGGAATCAGACGGATGAACTTTTCATCAAAATAATCGCTATTGAAATGATTCTAAAAGATAATCATGAGTCTAAAGGTGTCCAAAAAGAACGAAAAGACAAAATTCAATTATAATGTTTTGGTCCGGAGCCATCTCAATACTCCTTGACATAATGCTGTGGAAATGATTCTGGAAAATGATCACCGGTTCGAAGGTAGTCCAAAAAACGGTCTTAATCATTCAAAAGACCGAAATTTCATTGAACCTTTCTACTTCGGAGACATCAAAATATCCCAGGTTGCTGTCCTTTACATGATTCCTTTCGTAAGGTCACGAGACAG
>JAPYYZ010006857.1:3759-13836 GCA_030522705.1 Eretmocerus eremicus | reverse complement strand
TCTCCAATTGGCACACTTGAATGTTCAAAATTCAATCGATGTTATGTTGATCTGTTTGATGTTGGAATAAAAAAATTTTCTATATTTGTAGGGGAAGTAAAAGTTGAGATGGATTCCGGCACAAAGTCGGAGGGTGAAGAGGACGCGCAAGCTTATTTGGGCGAGAAAAAGACAAGTTTGGGTCGAACGCCTAACCACTTAACTCTGAGCACTACCTCGACGATTTCCGCAGGCAGTAACGGGAGTCAAGCAAAACTGATACATACCTCTCATCATCCAGAAAATTATCAACCGCCCGCTGTTAAAGAGCTTGGTACGTTTTCAATTGAGATGCCCAACAAATAAAAACCAAATCATTATTCTTCTCGCGCTTCAATCGCACTACTTCTACCATCCATCTTCCAAGTAGACTTTTTCACAAACTTATTATCAATCTCACCGATCAGTCATTTTCATCACAGACCTATCCGCAATCAAATTTTCATGTAATGAGTATGAAGAAATCACCTATGCATAGCTCGGTGAAATTTTTCAATTGGATCAAAATGAATAGACGTAGATGAGATTCTATGATAGATACCCGCGACCCGTGCTCTAAGTCCTGTACAATCCAGTAGAAAGCCTGTAGATATGGCATCTCCTTTGAATAAACTCCGATTTACCCATATTACGTTCACATTACCCGGCGCAATATTGAGAACAATTGAGACAAAGAGCGATACTCAAGTCATTCTTGTATTGATGAGTGTATCTGAATTGTACTGACTGAATTCAGAGATTTTGGTTTCGCTCAGCTGGGGTCATTCTGCATGTGAGAAAAAATTGAAAAGATACCATGTCACAATACTTAAATATTGGGCTTATAAGTTAGAACCTTATTCCAATCACTTTGAAATATTTACTGAAAAATTTCCTCACAAGACTCATTTCCTATTTTACAATAAACACGCATCGTAAGTAATGATCACCACTCACTATGGTCGTCAATTTGAGCAAACTCAGATAGCTGAGGATCGTGGAAACACCTTTAGCCATTTTCCATCGTACACAGCACTGCTCATTCCTCATGCCCTATGATCTACATCAATTCTATCTGTATCTTCAATGCGATTTCAGTTGAGATTATTGGAAAAGTCCCTTCTGTTCTCCTTATAGTGATGAAATAAAGCAAAATGATACCAAAAATGGTGCTCTAGCTGGCAAAAATTCGTAAGGGGAAGAGGAAGCTCTACCTTACCGACCTTCATAATAAATTGATTTAAAATTAAATAAGACGATATTTTGGAAAAATATAAACATTTCTTCCTGAATATTGGTAGAATGTATCACTGAGCGGAATTTTGGAAAATCCGTGAAAAGCCCTTGGACTAATCCTGTTTATAGTGTAGTTGCACTATATAGTTGAGATTACTCCATGGACGTTCCGCAGATCATTTCAGAATTTTGCTAATTGGTGCACTTTATCAATACACACAAGGGGCATTGTTAGCGATTTTTGAAATATTGTTATGTCTCATTTTCAATCAATTTATAATGAGTGTCGGTAAGGTGTAGAGCTTTTACATGACCTTGTTATGAGTTCATTCTATTTCTCAAAACTCTGTCGATACTCCTCATCGCACGATAGAATGATTGATCCACCATATTCGTCAAACTCATTCTTTCGAATGTCTCACTTTCGCATAATTAAGAATCTCCCGAGTAAAAATTCACAAATCCAAATCTCGACTGAAATCGCACCCAGCCCTTCTCACTATACCTCGCCCTACAAAATCGACCCTTCCGAATTCACCCCATTGTACCTAACTCTCTTTAAAAAATTGCAGGTTCGCCGGTATGGAAGCCGCGCGAATTGCCGTCTTTGGGCGAGGCGACGACGCTTCCCCGCAAGGGCAAGGCCGCGGGCTCGTCCGGCGAATTCGGCGCCGGGGTTTCGTCGAGGCACAGCGCCTCGCGCAAATCCCTCGCCGAGATCAACAACGCGACAACCACGACGGCTCAGCAGCACCACCGCGTTTAAGAAGGCGCATCGGCTCGCGCCGCAAAAGCAATCAACGAGGAATACACGAAATTGCCAAAAATCATAATCTAGTCGAAAGAAGAAAACAAAAATCAGCACGCTTGCTGTCCGTGCTAAACGAAGTCGCGCGCTTCAATATATAAATATGTGTACGCGAATTTCAAATTTCGCGCGCTCGACTTGTGAGCGTCGCGCGCGAAATTCAATTTATTATGTATTGCGAAGGGGAGCGAGGGCCGGCTGGTGGGAGATTTACGATACAACGATGATAAAGAAAGGTACAAAGGGCGGATTCGACGAGGCAGAGGCCGAGCGACCGCGTGTACCACAATTATAACGGGGACAATCTTGGGTAATGTCTCTTAAAATCTCTCGCGAGCTATTTTATCGAGCTTGAATCGCGCTGGCTGCGGCACAGAGCTGATTAATATAGCGGAGCCGGATATCAATTTATTATCTGTCTCGGACACCGATCACTTATATCTATACGTATATTAAATATAAGTAGGTTTCTGAGCGCACCGATATATATATTGCATCAAGAATTTGAGTAATTTACCTCTTGAAGCATTTTTAGTGTAATTATATATTGTAATACTCGAATCGCGGGGTTTTGGGAGTTGGACAACTTTCCGTATACCCACGTCTTCGTGTTTTTTATGACGCTTATCTCCGAACGATGTCCGTATTTTCTTCGTACTTCGTCATCGCGTTGACTGCTTTGAATATATAATACAATTCGTTCCGTTTTGCTACTTTCTCAATAGTTCCCGTCCCGTTCTTTATTTTATTTCAGAAAATTTTGCCGGTGTATGTCTACGAGGGTATCAGTGCCAAACGAAAGCGACTGAGGCAAACTATTTCTTATTCGCGTCATCTTTACACCTTTACCATCTCCCTCGCATTTTCTGTGAATGATTCTGGATCACCCGTTGTAATCGATATTCCAATGCACACAGGAATCTCTTTATTTTATGATAAAATCTTTGGAGATGGAACGTTTTTTCAGTCGATCGTCTTGACCATTTTTATACGAGGCCAGTTTTCGCGCGTACGTTGCGATCGAGCTTCGAAGAGTATACGAGTCTGCTTCGCTTTTATGCGAAAGGTAATCAAAGAGACGTGTTTGAGGAATTGTTTTTTCGAGAATTTGAAAAATCGTAGAGATCGGTGTCTTTATCCATACACAAAAATGAAACGCAAAACATACGCTTTGTGCAATTCATTTTGGAACAATCTGTAGTCAATAAAATTAACTTTTTCTTCATCATACAGATCTCATCAGCTGTGAAGAGTGAGTAATTGTATTGTGATTTATGGAGATCTTAGCGTATTGCAGTTAGCAATTATGTTGACTTTAGGATGTTACTTGTTAGTGTAATTATGAAGTGGATTTAGAGCTCTCAAATATTTCCCATCGAATCGAAGCGCACTCGTATGTCAAGAACATCGAAGCCGTTTTTTGCCTGCTTCCATACGTTGATACTTTTTATCAATTGACATTCGTCACCGCATTATCATTGCATTCCCTCATAAATGATGAATCGATTATCACTAGGTACAACTTCATACGAGCACCGTTAGCCAATGGCCCTTTAGCGCAGACAGCAACGCGAGAGATGGAATGGTAATCAATTCTGTAAATAATGTAATAACGATTTATGAATCTCAAATGAAATTATAACTACATGTGATTGGATAAGTAGTCCCGAGATTTTCAAAAATTATAATTAACTGTGGCGAGTCAACCAGTCAAATATTATCGTAAATTATGTATTTCGGAATAGTCTATGAATGAATATGTTTGATGTTGAGAGGAGTTGGACGAAGTGGAAATCTGAAATTTCCGGGCGCATACCTGTTGGTCGTCGTGAAAAACTGAGCAATCTGAATTGAACAGCTGTGTTTCCAAATCAAGACAATTTCCGAGTCTCTTGAATTCTAATACTCGAGTTTTGGGGCGAGTATCTGAGAGGATGCATATGGAGTTTTATTTTTAACATTGCTTATTGTATAAAAATCTGAGATACTCGAACTTTACTCGGTAGAACCATGAAAACATGAACATTACGAACATTCGGAAATTGAAATGGTTCATTGATTAGAGGAATGTGATCAGAACTGCTAACAACATTCATGGTATGAAAAAAAGTGAGAAAATATAGACAACTGGTGGTAAGATGAGAGATGTATGTGTGTATCGTTAATGGAAAAGATGTTGTTGAGTTGATTACACGATGAAGACGGTGTTTATTAATTCATTCGATATTATGGAACATTGTTGATGGGTAACTAACGATTATAAAACTAACGAAGGTATCGCGACGTTATGAGATTTGTGTAAATTAGACGAGAGAAAGTATCCAAATAGATAATGATTACCTTCAACCGAAATTATATTATACATAATTATACATATATAAATATGGATGAAAGAAAAGTATATACTTGCAAAAATGATGTTAAGATTAGAACCTTACGCACGGCATCGTCATAGTATCCCTTGTATTGTCAAAAGTACGAGAGGATTGTGTCGTGGTGGTTCAATGTATGCAATGATTACCGAGTGAGGTACGAATTTTGAAACTATCTGCACAAATTCTGATTCACGAATCAATTTTCGGTCATCTTGTTCTAAACTAATTTCACGAGTGTGGAAATTGATTTGCCAAGATTAGAGGTAGTATGGAGGCAAAAATTCCAAGTTGAAATTATTCCTTCTTGACAATCACAATTGAATTTGAGCTGTAAGCAGTAAAATATACTGATTGGAAAGAGTACGAAAATTCTTAGGAAAGAAATATTTGTCAGCAGATTAGGCGAAATTCTACTCCATTGTGGTCGAAATTTCATTAGAATCTCCGATACAGTCCTCGTCATCTTTGGCCAACTTTCGCACACTGTTTATGTCCCTATGTAACGGAATGAAATGAAAAAACTCGAGTCATTTAGGAATATGCCGTGCGTATCATATAAGAAAAAATGAGTGTCGTAAAATTTGACAATGAGAAACGAGCCAAAAACCGCAATGGTTTTTTTATTTCGGATTGAATCAATTGTGGATATGGCTCATACGAATTTTTCCATCACACATGTATGCATTGGTCCTAGTCTGATCTCCAATATTTTGATAATTCATGGGATAACTGATTGCGTTATCGCATTACAACACGAGACAGGAAAAACTGCGGTGGCAAGTAAGATACTACGTACTCTTTCATTATTGTACAAATGAAATTCATGTATAAAAAACAATGCATTGTTATCGAGTGTTCATTGAAAACTATATGTTTTATTATCGTTGCAGCAATTGAAAATAGTTTAAATAAAGTATCGCAATTTCGTTTCTCTTTAAACCGTCAGAAAGAAAAAATAATTACTATCAACGTCTTTGTGGTCTCGCTAGTGCAGCGGTATAACTAATCCAATCCCAAAGGATGAACCACAATGTAATGTATATTTCATGAATTGGAGATTCTAAACGAACTGTATGTTCGAAAAGAGCTTGTGCGCCACGTCAGGAAGCAACATTGCACGAAATTGATTCGCGTTGTTTGATTTGGTACAATATTTTAACAGACTCAAATCCATGAACTCGAAAAATCTTTGCGCGTATTTGAAAGATGATTTATCTTCCACAATATTCATATATAAGCCAAATAGAAATATGTGATATCTTTCTATTAAATAATTACGAGTAGCTCTCTTCTCTTCCAGTATTATGATTTCGAGAGAAGGATAAATTTTTGACTCGTGCTCGTCGCGCGAGACGCGCAATATTCACATAACATTAACACAACCGATCATTGTTCACATTCTATTCGAGATAGCATTGAACTGATTTGCTGAAAAAAAAACCATTCATGGCAACCTAGTTAGATCATATCTTTGAATATCAAAATAGAACTAAGACGAAGTATATAGGAAAAACGAATCAAATGGAACGTATGTTTATCGACTCGAGCTCGCTGGCATTTTTCAAATTTTTTTAAACTCCCCATCGCGCAGGCAGGGAGGAAGATCATCATTTGGAAGGCGTCGTGAAAAAACGACGACGAGAAATAGAATAAATAAACTACTCGTAGGATTAAACTACTCAGCTCTATTACTCGAGAACCTGTCGGATATACTCGCATGAATGCATTGCTCTGTTATTGCAATACGTGATATGATCGTCGATCGAATGATAGATCGAGCGAAAATTATCATGTACGTAAAATGTACCTTTTGGATTGGGAAAAGGTCAATCGGTGAATTAGTCGATGAGACGAATGCGAGGATATATGGAGATGGACAGGTGACTCGAGCTATGGCGAGCAAATTTGAGTGAGTGGGCGCGTATGAATATGAATTTAAAAATGTTTACGTGATTGTTGGTGCGAGAAACGTTCGGTAATAAGATATTGAATGGAATCTTTATTAAATGTGAGCGAACGCGATGTGAGAATGGTCGAATCGCCAATTTAAGCGTAGTACTTGGTAATAAAGGCCGGAGAATTTCAGGTGTTAAATAAATTGACCTTACTCGTATTATCAACTCATCGGATGAAATTTGAAAACGTATAGATAGTAATGAATGAATCGCTGGTCAATCTTGGAGAATCGACTGTGCTGGACGTGGAGGATGGAATTTACACTGTCCAAGTCTGGAAATAACAGTTTTCATGTCACAAATTCCATCAAATGTGGGATAGCCGCCTATCGTCACTTTTGACGTTTTTTTAACATTATGTGATTTGCTATGTTCAGAGCCTCATGCCCGATGAAATCATCAAATTATGATGACAAAACGCCATCAAGAAAAAAATGAACAGTACGAATTTTACCCCACACGTCTGACACTCTTAGCCCTTCAAGATCGACCGAAATTTCGTTCATTATTGAAGCATCAGCAGACGATCACAAAAAATTTCATTGGTATCGAAAGGGTATATAGTATTGAAAAATGAATTTAGCTCAAATTCAAGATTTATACAATTTCATCTCGATTAGGGAGATGGAAATTTGTCGACGCGCAGCTAGATGAAAGAAGCAGACTGAGGATTTTGCGTTACTTCGAATTATTCGTTTGAATTTGTCTATGTGTATAAATTTTATTGTATAAATTCTTTGTGAGAGAGGATGCGCCTTGGATAGCTCTCGGAATCTCGAAAGCTATCTTTTATAATAGATCGAGGACCCGCTACTCGAGTGCGGCGTGACCGAAGATAATAGTGTTGGCCTATAGTATCGAGTTTCATGGTTTTTCTCTTTCGAATTTTACGTGAGCGATTTATTGAACTGCATTAGAGTTGGATAGTTGATATCCTCCGGATTGGAGAGTCTATCAAAATATGGATTGAAGATGTGAAAAAACATTGATTGTATCAAACTAAAAGTTATAAACTATTGTGTATTCATTATTATTAGTAAAAAACGAATAATATGAGAAGGAAAATCCAGATTCGAGACTTGTGTTGTGTTGTAGGATGAAGGTCCAAGACTTTCTTGGATACTTACGTAAACATTTGAGTACAATTTCAAGTGGTGCCAAAGAGGCCAAGATCGGACAAAATCATTCATATGATCTGATCTCGATGTAGAACCGCAAAGATTCGAAGGATTGATCGAATTTCTCAATTCTTTCATTCTAGAATGAGATTTCAATTCTCATGGCTTTGTTGTTCCAAATCCATGATTTTCTCTACTGTATCTCGTTAGTCTGATATGGATCCTCCAAGTGAGGTCAAATATTGAGCTGTTTGCAATCGAGGAAAAATAAAATGTGACGTAAGATCGATTTTTGCGTTTTTCTGTAAACTATTATTGTTAAGAATTACCGTGTACTTATTGTTATTGCTCCTCAGGTAGGTGGAGACGTCTGAGTAAAGAATCCATTTGTACAATCAAGCATCATTAAAATATGATTACTTACTGCATACAGGTTGTTTCATTCATTTATTCCATTCTCCTAGAGCAATTGAATCGTTTCATTTGTCTAGTTTATCATCTCATAAACGGAAAATAATTACCCGCCAGTCAATAAATAAAATTAGAAAAATTTGCATGCCAAAAATTGTGTTCCAAGACGACAGACTCGCATGATCAGAAGTATCCAAGCCTGTTACCAAAATTGTCAACACCTGTTTCTTTAAAGATTTATATAGGTCAATATTATTATGAGGAGGTTGGATGGATAGAGACAAAAATTGAATAGAGGCCATTTTTAAACAATCATATTTATTCAAATAAGAACAAAGTTACAATTTTTTTCAACTTGAGAATCAATAAAAAATGCTTGAAGTTGTTATGCAGATTATAATCTAAGGATATTCCGTAGAATGGAGACCAATTATTGAGGAAACTAGAAAATATTCGAGAAACAGCAAGTTTCACTTATTGAGTAGCCTCAAATCAAAGGACCTTTAGAGAGAGAAGATTTGTCATATGAGAGTTGATAATTGCATTGTAATTTAATAAGGGAATCAGAAATTGTACTTTTACTTCTTGTGGAATTGACGGACCATCATTTGTGATAAAACTTGCATCACAGTGAAAACTAATCAGAGATAATCAAAAGGTGATGAATCCGTGTAAAGAAAAGGTTGGTCTCTGAAATCTACAAGGTCAAAGTAGTATTCAAAATCTTTCAAAACAGAACTGGAAGAATAGTTGAGTTAATGAAAATGCATGTTTACAAAGCGGAGTACAAGATGGAGAGTGGATTCTTTTTGGATGTTATAATCTGATAGAGTTCTACCGTCTTCGAGCTGCTTTCCTGCGAAAATGAGACGCTGTTGGTCGGGCGGGATTCCTTCTTTGTCTTGTATCTTGGCTTTCACATTTTCAATTGTGTCAGATGCCTCTACTTCCAAAGTAATCGTTTTTCCAGTTAAAGTTTTGACGAAAATTTGCATTCCACCACGGAGACGAAGGACAAGATGGAGAGTGGATTCTTTTTGGATGTTATAATCTGATAGAGTTCTACCGTCTTCGAGCTGCTTACAAGATGGAGAGTGGATTCTTTTTGGATGTTATAATCTGATAGAGTTCTACCGTCTTCGAGCTGCTTTCCTGCGAAAATGAGACGCTGTTGGTCAGGCGGGATTCCTTCTTTGTCTTGTATCTTGGCTTTCACATTTTCTATTGTATCAGAGGCTTCAACTTCCAATGTTATGGTCTTGCCAGTAAGAGTTTTCACGAAGATTTGCATTCCACCACGAAGACGAAGGACGAGATGAAGTGTTGACTCTTTTTGAATATTATAATCGGACAGAGTCCTGCCATCTTCTAACTGTTTGCCAGCAAAGATCAAACGTTGTTGGTCTGGCGGAATGCCTTCTTTGTCTTGGATCTTGGCTTTTACATTCTCGATGGTATCAGATGCTTCAACCTCTAAAGTGATGGTTTTACCTGTCAATGTCTTCACAAAGATCTGCATACCACCTCGTAAACGAAGAACAAGATGTAAAGTAGATTCTTTCTGAATATTGTAATCAGACAAAGTTCTACCATCTTCAAGTTGTTTGCCGGCAAAGATCAGACGCTGTTGATCAGGAGGGATACCTTCTTTGTCTTGAATTTTAGCCTTGACATTCTCAATGGTATCAGAGGCTTGCCTTGACATTCTCAATGGTATCAGAGGCTTCAACTTCCAATGTTATGGTCTTGCCAGTCAGAGTTTTCACGAAGATTTGCATTCCACCACGAAGACGAAGGACAAGATGGAGCGTTGACTCTTTTTGAATATTATAGTCGGATAAAGTTCTGCCATCCTCTAATTGTTTGCCAGCAAAGATCAAACGTTGTTGGTCTGGCGGAATGCCTTCTTTGTCTTGGATCTTGGCTTTGACATTCTCGATGGTATCAGATGCTTCAACCTCTAAAGTGATGGTTTTACCTGTCAATGTCTTCACAAAGATTTGCATACCACCTCGTAAACGAAGAACAAGATGTAAAGTAGATTCTTTCTGAATATTGTAATCAGACAAAGTCCTGCCATCTTCAAGTTGTTTACCAGCAAAGATCAAACGTTGCTGATCTGGAGGGATGCCTTCTTTGTCTTGGATCTTTGCCTT
>JAPYYZ010006854.1:0-11653 GCA_030522705.1 Eretmocerus eremicus | reverse complement strand
TTATTATCACACGCCTTTTTTCTCTTGCAAGTACACTGGGGCGCGGTTTGTCGTATTTTGCTAAGACTCGTGCTTACAAGGGGAGGATCCGAGTCCCGGGTCGCGTGGATCTTCCTTGGGTTTCCGAGTTCTGAATCTCGAAGTAAAATGAGAAAACTGCTCACTTACGAAATAGTTGCCCGGTAGGAATTTCAATACTCATCTATGGAAGTTTCATTGGTGGTACAGATAGTCAAAACAAATTTGGAGAGTATCTAAGAGTGCAGCTATCAAATTTTTGAGTTCGTATTGCACAGATGTTGAGGATCAGATGAGAGGTTAATAAATGTTCCAAAAAATGTTTGGAAGGAATTTTATGGGAATCTATGAAAATATCCAAGAACGGGATGAATACTGTATTTGGAACTTCTGAGAAAGTGTTGCATCTCTATCTCTGAGGTCTCCAGATGTCAACTATGAAAACTCCTTAATTCATATCTCATTGACATGAAAATTTTCCTCGTATCGCTGTGTTGCATTAATTATATCCTTCGCATACGCATGAAATCGAGCGTGACATCTCTTGCGAAACCTTCACCCACGCGAATTGGGGAAATTTTTGCGCCTGCGAAGAAATAACCATCTTCGCGTACGCGAGCCGCAACATTCCTTGCCTACGCGAGAGTTCTTCGTGCAAGTGAGCTGAAAAACGTTTAGCGCATACGATACGGTCATCGGTTCGGTTACGCGCTCCATAAAGTTATCTGTGAACTTGAAGAGTTACGGGCGCACCCGCTTGAGAAATCTCCGCATATGCCCCGACCCAACTTTCGTAAACGCAAAACACTTGCGCGCACGTGAACTGGAAAATTTTTTGACAGTATACCGTGCCTGCGTACGCACACCGTGAAATTCCATGTGTCCGCGGGAAATTGCAGATGATCACGCCTCGATAATCTTGGCTTATACGAACTTTTGCGCACGCCAACTGCAAATACTTCGGATCGCGTGAACTGATCACCATTGTTTTGCATATACAAAGGTAGTGCCCAATTCGCCCAAGAGTATCTTGCGCGCACATGAAAAAATTATGCGCTCCGTCTACAACACCTCGAGCACCTGAGTCGCACCATTCTCGCGTACGCGGAATCACTCTCGCCTTTGCAGCTAGCTTTCTTGAAAAACTCTGTGGATGCGAACGAAGCACATTTCACGTATGTACACAAGACCGCTCATGACTCCACGTTCGCTAATGATTATTCTCTGCTTTAGACTTTTGCAATAGTTCTTCACGAAGGCTCGTCTCCAATCCCCACGCATGCTGAAGACTTTTCTCTTCGCGAAACCAAGGCAAGCATTGGTCTCGCGAACGCCAAGTCTCGGTCTAGATCATGTGCTAAGTGTAGGAAAGGCGTTCGTGCACAAAAGTGGTCATGAGCTGCTACGGCTAGAGCAAAAATACTCTCTCCGCAGTTGTCGAAACTTCTTGGGACAGGTTATTGCGGATGCGCTAGCCTTTTTTCGACCTGACACTGTTCGCGTACGCAAAAAACATACGTGAAAAGTGTCTTGCTCTCATATACCAAGGAATTTTATCTGCGATATGAGAAACCACCTGCAAGACCTCGGGTGACTTCACGTACGCATAATATCACTCGTTCGTGTTTGAGAGGGTTTTTGAGAGAACTATTGCGAGGGCGACAGCCATCTCGCGTACGCGGAGATGGCCTGGTTTACGTGCGCGAAGAAATTCTATAAGGCTCCTTTGTACCTTGGGCATCCGCAAGGACTTTGTCGACGCGAATGGGGCACCCTTTTCACGTACGTGAGATGCCCTGATTTGTGTAGACAAACTCGACAATCAGTTCAACTGCGGTGAAAAATGTTTGCTTCGGGATCGCAAAGATGATTTTTAATTTGCGAACGCCAAAAAATTTTTAATTCGCCTACGAGAAGATTTTTGAGTCGAGTGCCATCGTAATTTTTCGCCTACGCGAATATTCTCTGGTCTGCGTCCGACAGGACGATGTCCAATGAGAATGAGGGAAAAAATTTCTAGTTCGCGTACGCCAACACGTTACGTCTATGCAGAGATTCTAGTGAACTCATTTGCAATTTTCCAATTGTACACAAAGAATTCCTCGGTTCGCGTACGCGAAGAATTTAACAAGGCATATGACCTGTTAAGGTTACTTTGCATAAGCAAATGAGAGATATTTTGCGTACGCGACACACTTGTGAGTGGAGCTTTCATCTTTGATATCAAAAGAGAATTCGATTCTGGGTCGCTTAATAGAGCCAAGAGAATTTCAGTTACGAGAGCAAGGCCGCGTTTGCTGCCATCATAAATACTCTGGAGAAATCACCGTATGAGCAGGAAGGACTCTTTGGTTATTGCTGGCAAGTGTGTAAAAAACCCCTATTGTTCCAGTTTTTGTAAAACTTATCAGAGGTAAAAAATCGAATCACTGCTTTAGTTCATCAGGGTAGTCATTTATATTGGTCCATCCAGTGAGGCAGTCACAATGTTTGTAGTTGTCCCTCAATTGCGATGCCTTGAGCTACAATATTGAAGCAGGTTTGGACATTCTTATCAGATGGTAAACTCTGTGAGAATACATTTTGTGAAACGCCACTTAGTCACCACTGACTGTGACTTGCACTACGTAAATGCTATCCCATCACTGGCTCTGCGATAAACTGTTTTTAGTCACATCTCACAATTGAAAGTCAAAATCGCAAGCGATACGCAAGCACGTCTCTTTGATATCACAGTATCGACAAAACTGCGTATTGAGACTCGAACATGTTGAGAAAAGAAGAGTCAAAGGTAAAAACAATCCGCTCCAACATCAGACGCTTTCTCCAGCGTCTCTCACCTCTCAACAAGGGCATTATGCAGAGCACAAAAAGGACGATCTCCTCAACGATTCGATCGTCTCGGGGGGAAGCGGATAGACAAAGTGCAGACAAAGCGCCAAAGGCCCAATGATGTATCTCTCGCAAAGACTAAACCGACTACTCGCGAAGCAGCTCGACGACATCGATACGGCTGCTCCGGCGACATCGCGCGACGCCGAGGCCGTGAGAGGGTTGACGCGGAGAGTTACAGCTCGGCTCGACAAAGGGCCGCTGCTCTGTGCGTCGCGAAAAAACCACTTTTGTAAATGAGTCGCGGCTTTGTGAAGCTATGCTTGTGCAGGCATCTCTCTGAGGACGGCGTCGGCGCGCACTTTTCCTCTTCCTCTCGTCGCACCCTCTCTCTCTCTTTTTTTCCTTATTCTGGTACTCCTCGTAGACGCGTAACCGACTTTTCACCTCTCCAGAGGCAGCCCTATATAGCGCAGGCCTCGAGTGGCAAGACGAGAGGGTATCGCCTTGGCTTCGAGGGCCTCCGACGCGAGTGTGCGACGACGACAACGACCACGACTACTGCTGATGCCTCTGAGCCGAAACTCGTTGGCCCGAGGGTCTCTGGAAGGTGTGGGAGGATTTTTCAACTGTGAAGAATGGTGGAGGAGTCTTGCGTTGTTGAGGAGGTGGGTATTTCAGAGTTTGGAGGATTTGGATATTATGGAGATAAATTGGGTTCGAGCTCGAGTGGCTCGAGGGCTCGGATGATCCTTCGATTTATCGGTGAGTTGGGTGTGATCAGGCTTCTGCGAGAAGGATCTTGCATTGTGCTCTTGAAGAATAGGTACATCAATCATGTTTTTTCGGTTGAAAGTGTATTTGGACCATCTATATACAGCACTCAAAGGGAGAAGATGAATTATTGATTGGGAGATTGATTGTATGGGACTATCGGATCGATACCATTGGTGATGCATTTTTGTAGTGATAATAGTTGGAGAGCTTAGGATCGTATGATTTGGCGAAATAGTCTTGTGTGAAACTTGCAAGTCTAGTTCTTGATTGAGCTAGTAATTCTACTAGATCAATCTATCCAGTGATCATGGTGACTCTGTTTCTCTTTCGGATGTTGGATTAGTTATCCCTCACATATTCCTTCCGACGCCACCATATATGTGTCGTAGGCGTTTAGAAAAATCAGGCGTTTAGCTTAACGCCGGCGAATAGATGAATTGGCGTCAAAACCATGCTCTCTCGCTCATTCGCCTAGGCATAAAGCTCAATGCCACACGGAGCCCCGTTGCTTAGAAAAGTCATGCTCGCGCAGTTGCTTTTTTGAGTTACCGTATCAAATTGAATGATTCGAACCAGACCTGTATTGGAATGAAGGTTCGAAAGATCAGATTCGAACATATTTATTCTTCCATAGAGAATGTCAACATCGGTCAGCACATTGTTGTTCGTCATAGAGAATATACGTCAAGAGTAATAATAATATAAATTGAAGAAAAAAATTCTCACTCTTTACAGCACGATTTTGAATGATGGCATCGAGAACCACACTTTATGTAGGCTTTAAAACAAGCACAACATTTCGGAAAACACTGATCTCGCGAGGCCTTGCAGCTGCATTTTTCCATATGTCCTGGCTCCCGCAACTAGATTGGGATGATGCGGCTTCCTTCAAGCTAAATTGGCAACCGTTGATCGAGCACGATTGGATCTCAATCAAATATCTGGTGTCATGCAAACTCGAGATGATGTTCACCAAGTTGGAACTCCTGAAGGGGTACTCAAAGATTGGTATCCACTGGCATAGCTGCAGAAATCAGGAGCAGAGTTTATGAAGCCAGAGGAATATGTTCAGAACGATTGTCCAATTAGCTTGAGGGAACCCGCATCATCCCTATCTAGTTGCGGGGGCCAGGGCATGAAAAAGTGCAGCTGCAAGGCCTCGCGAGATCAGTGTTATACAAAACGTTGCTTGTTTTAAAGCCAACATAAAGTGCGGTTCTCGATGCCATCATTTAAAATCGTGCTGTAATGAGTGAGAAGTTTTTTCTTCAATTTATATCATCATTACTCTTGACGTACATTCTCTATGAAAACAACAATGTGCTGACTGATGTTGACATTCTCTATGGAAGAATGAATATATTCGAATCTGATCTTTCAACTTTCATTCCAATACAGGTCTGGTTCAAATCATTCAATTTGATACGATAATTCAAAAAAACAACTGCGCGAGCACGACTCTTCTAAACGCCGGGGCTCCGTCCGGCATTGAGCTTAATGTTCGGCATAACGCCTGGGCGAATAAGCAAAAAAGCATGGCTTTGACGTCAATTTATCTATTCGTCGACGTTGAGCTTAACGCATAGGCTTTAAGCTGAACGCCTGATTTTTCTAAACACCTACAACATATATACACCTAATTCATTAAAATGTTGGATGCAAGTTGAACGCCGTTTCTTAATAATTTGATGTATTGAAATAAGAGTTGAGAGTTTAATCAATGGAACTTCAGAGATTGTATGAGCCAAGGGATTTGAAATTTGAGATTCTCCAAACAAAAGTCATCTTTTGATATAAAAATAATGAGGGTATTCAGTGTGACACGATAAATCTCAAACATGAATACCAAAGATTGGATCATTTTCAAACTTCGCATAATTTTCAGACCTAGTTGACAGGCAAACGACCCTCCAGCAAATATCATATCGTTACATGTTAATTCGCTAGAATCTGCTTCTTCCTTCTTTTTATTCCTTTATTAGAAAGAGAAAAATGGTTCACCAAGAGTACTGTGCATTTTCACTTTAGAAAGTATAGTTTTTTATTTCACTGAGATGTAATATGAATAAAAGCATCACTAAAGTAAAAATGCTGATCGTTATTTTATTTATTCAATTTCCGACACTAATGTCATGTAAAGGAAGTGAAAGATATTACGCTGAGAAAATCCCCAAGAGGAGTATCTGGGAGGCTGAGGTTGGAGAAAAGTTTTTCATATCCGCGTTCCCTTTCTGGGTCAATGCCCTTTGATTCTACGGCTCAAATCCCATGCTATTTCTCAAAACGAGTCTGGGATGTTGAATACACTACAGGTTAAAGAGAAGATATTACTTTTTCCTTATTCAGGCTAGCTGGATGAGAGCTTTCTGTAACGAATTTCCGCAGTGTTGTAAACTTGGAGTACATAATTAAAAAGTTGAGATCAAATTTTAAGAGGGTATCTCGGATGATGCAGTATGGCAACTTTTTTGTTTGTTCCGGAAGCTTAATAACCTTGATACAGCAATATTGGGAAGGCGCCAATTTACCTACTCAGAATGTACAAGAAAGGGATTTAAGACTATACAATCTGCTTGATCAGTCTCATATCTCGAAATGCTGGAGAATATTCTAATAAACCCGAGTGAGAACAAAATCAGTCAGGTATCGGAAAAGATGGGGGAGGAGTGGGTTCATCCACATTTTTTTCAAAGCCCTTGCTTGTCATACGATCCGTGAATGGTACAAACTCTCATCATTTTACCAGTTCGTTCCACAAAATTTTTGAAAACTATAGGCTCCTACAGAACCATTGTGGCACGTCTGGAATATCTGAGTGTGAAATTTACAAGCAGAATCAAGTTTCCCAGTGAGTTTTTGCTCTTCTCAAGGCAAAAACAGCACGAATGTATTTTCTGGCGCTCCAAGATAGAGAGTACAATCATCTCGAGAACGTGATCGAAATGCTCATGGGATTTGTTGTCAATTATGCATCACCAATCCAATCTCTTGGATTCTCTCCACCAACTTCCGGCGGCAGTGAGAAAATTGCAACGAGGAAAGAAGATTTCAAAGCATCTACCCTATTATTTCCGCTGAAAACGAGCACCCGCTTCGAACTTAACGAGAGCACCATCTTCTCTCGTCTTCTCGCATCGACCTTACTCGAGCATTTAATCCGATTCACCATTATAAGGTTAAACTGATGGTGAGTGATTCTGACCACTGACCAACATAAATTCCATCGGCGACTCTACTCTGAATTTCTTGGAGGGAAAATTTTCTCCAATAGTGGCTCATTTACATGTAAGGATAAGAGAAAGTGAATAACCCCTCTAGCTAGAGGTACAATTGGCCTTCAGTTAGAGACACAGTTTAAAAAGCCACCTCTCATCGAGGAAAATTCATCATCGGATGTTTACAATGCGAGAATAGCCTCAAATACATGATCAATTCACGTCAAGTTTCAATGTAAAATTTTCTATTGTGTAACTCGATGATCCGCAAAACTTAACGCAGCTCGTGTTTCCTCCAAGTTTCTTGGAATGCCAAGTTACAAGACAGAAGAATTTACATTCAAACTTATGTAAATTCATCATGCGTTTGAGGCTATTCTCGCAAGGTAAACATCCACGGATGAAGATTCCTCCAAGTTGGAGGTATTTTTACCTCCACACTTGAGACTGTTTTCCTCCACCGTTGGAGGCAAATAATCCTCTATTGAAGGAAATTTTTCCTCCAAGAAATTTAGAGTGGTTTCTAGGTTAGAATCTGCGCTCACCACTAATTTACATGAATCTACCCTTGTACCCCAATTTCCGAGTGCCAAACTCAATCTCCTCAAAATTCAATAATCCCTCCTCAAACTGCCCATCAAACGAACCTCCAAAATTCCCTCCTCCGTAATATTCAACTTCGAATCTTCACCAGCATTCCCCCTCCTCGCCAAAATTCATTTTCGACGCAAAACAGCCCGAGCTCAGCCCGCACACCCCGAGAATCCCAATTTCGAGGCGCGTCATCGCCCCGCCTCTCCGCTCTCTCCATATAACCTCCGCACGCGTTCAAAGCGAGAGCTTGCGGTGTAGAGAGAGAGAGAGCCGAGCTCGGAAATTGGAGCCGCGAGAGAGATTCTCATTTCGCCGGAAGTGCCGATAAAGCGCCGCGAGACAAAAAGGCCGGGCCGCGGCTGAGCTCACGCTCCGGTGGTAAAAATGATTTGGCCGGTGCCCTTCCGCCGCAATCAGGGAACGGCTCTGCCACGGGGTCGCGCCTATACATAATACCCCGCAGATAAAAGCGAGCGGCTGCGACTCCCGCGGGATCCGCATGCATAATGCGATCGCCGATGCACTCGGCGCATTTGTCAATCGAATCTCTATTGCCGGCGCGCGATACGGAACACTTTGGCCGAATGGATTCGGGAAATTGCTCGGCGGTGGGAAAGGCCGAGAGGCGCTGGGGATGGGGGTGAGTTGCCCGAGCGAAAGTGGCGATTTAGTTTCGATTCATAGTTTGGAATGGACGAGTGTGGCTCTTGGAGATACCGCGGTCGGGGCCGGAACGCTGCGGCTCAGGTAGTTACGCGGAGTTTCCATTCGCGCTGGGAGTTCTCGGATTGATCGGAAGTTATTTTAGTGTATCTATTTTGAGTGCCGTGTTGTGGGTGTGTGGGAGTCTTGTTCTGCGGACAGTTGACTCGACTGTGCCAATATTAAGGTTCTAGAGTTTGATATTATTGAATCGATATGCAATAAAGTCGGCATCTAGGCATGAGAGTATGTGGACGGCTCCAAAACAAAACGGCATCAAATTCATTTCGATTTTTGAAAAATCGAGTCGATTTCTGATAGATGAATGTGTTTAGCAATAATATACATAAAAGTTATCAAACGGTCATTTTGTGAACTGAATAATCTATAACTGACCGATACGATTTTCTATGAGCCCAAACGGCGTTTACTACGTTTTGGTTTGAAGCCGTACACGTGTTATTCGAGTTCATACATGCTTCTGAAACTTTGAGGTCAATCGCCTCGTCACAACTTTGTTTGAATGAATCCTGAAAGGTACAATGGATTGCTGAAACTACTATAATAATCAAGCAAAGTTTGACAACTTTGATTATAATTGTGAAACTGCGCCGAAATTTCAAGCTTTCATCCAATGTTTCTGAAAAACAATCGCCAAACTTCGACGTGTAATTCACTCTCGCTATTAGAGATGGAACATTGTTACGGAAGATCAATAGCGAGGCATTGAGAAAAATTATTGGAAAGTTTTACAGTGTATTTTTATAATTGTCTTTTCGGTGGCTTCGAAACCTACCTAACTTTGCACGTCCCGCAAAGTCACGAATGCGTTAGGGTGGTCCACTCGGTCAGGGAGAAAAAGAGATATCTATGCGAGAGAGACAAAATCCACTTTCAAAGAGATATCTATGCGAGAGAGACAAAATCCACTTTCCCTTTTGAAAATTTCATATCTTTGGACCAAAACATTTGATTTTCTTAAGACTGCACAGAATCATTTTTCAATACATCTTCTTCCTGATCATATCACTTTGATCGTATTCTCTGTTAATTTGTTTGTACACCAATCCCCATCTTCCACGTGTTAAATTCCAAAACTTGTATATTCATTTTCTCGAAAACCGGCCTCAAGGATTTTCTGAAATTTTTTTTGAGTGGCTAATATCGTCGTTCTCTACATGCATGCCAATTTTTGTGGACTTCTGTGATCAAAGCGAGTTCCGTGAAAACCACCTTAATAATAATAGAAAAAAAAAGATTGCTTTTTCCCGACTATTGAAGGAAAGTCACTTGGACGGTTGAAACCTACAGAAGAATAAATATATTTTCAGCCTTTGAAGAATGCATTAATTCTTTACAAGCTGACGAATTAAATGACCATCGATTAGATCAATTCCTCAAATAAAGTGCAGATCTATCAGTTGATCGTATGACCGAGACAGAATCCTCTCGATGGATTTAACCCCAGCTTCCTCAGGGACGGGATTCACGAGTCTTAGCGCTATAACGTCCCAACGCACTTTGCGGCCCGCATTGGCGTTCGCACTGTTGGTGACCCAACCTTTTGGACGCTGGAACGTAAAGACGCGTTAAGACGACGCTAAGACGTTGGACGTTAAGCGTTAAGACTCGTGAATCCCGTCCCAGGTCACATAAAACTCATACGATTTTCACAGGATTCGAAATAGACTGATTCTGTTGTAGCTTGCGACCGTCCATTTCTGGATCAGGATTGGACTCGTCTGTTTTCAAATTTTCAAGACTGAAACAATGAAAAAGTAACTTCTCAGCGGGAGAAAGGGAACAGTGATTTGAGGTATTATGCTAGTGTGGTGTTTCGCGTCAATACTCCAAGACCACGTTTGTGACCTATGCAAAACATAATTGAGAAAAATATCTCATCGCAAACGAGCAAGTTTGATCATTTGTTGACAAACTCATTCAGCTTTGCAATTTTTTTTCTTATTACTCAAAGACCAGGTTAAATACAGAAAATTGTTTAGATTTGAAGTCGACTCATTTCAAATCAAACATCTATATTATCTGACAAGGGTCGATAAATTCTATCGCTTTATAAAAAAATTAATATTTTATTCCATTTACATCTTAATTTATTGATAGATTTATGAAAACAATCAAGAAAATCAATGTGCAGCTTTCGTTCGAGCGAGGAAACACTCTCTGGTTTTTCTCAAAAAAAGGAAGTATTATTCATTGGGCTGAGGTGGATGTCAATATCTTGGTTCACAATGAGCCATTGAATCTACTCGCTATCGTGTCAAATTACCCGATCAATCAAGTCAATGAGAATGACTCGAAAAGGTTTAGACAGTCATCAATGATTCTTCATTCGACAGAGCCGTCAACACTCCACGTCCGGTCCACAGAATAAAGAGACCATAGAAAAAAAATCCGATTCTGTCCGAAATTTACAAGTCTGCCTCAATATCCCGCGTAAGTATAAATAGCTCGTGTATCAAATCTCTTCAGACCCTCTCACCCAGATCCATCGCAAACGATCCTCTCAATCCCCGCACCACCAGCGCCTCTAACCAAAACATCCAAGAGAGGATCGGCCGCTCATCAAAATTAGCCCGGCTCACCACACCTAGCCTCCCGCTCTCTCCAAATCCCCCAAGCCTCGCCGAATCTCTTCACCCAGCGAAACATCATTCTCCTTGAGCCTCCTAATCCGGCCTCGCGAAGCCCACGGCCAAGAAGCGAGCCACTTAATTAAAAGCTCCATCCGCAGAGAGAGAGAGAGAGAGCCGCACTAAACAGTTACTCCTCTCTAGGATACAACCTCGCTCCGCGGCACGCAAGAAAGAAGCAATTCGTCGGGCCGTTTACCTTCGTGCTCCAACGCTCCCTCGCCTGCAGTATCGCTCGCGTTGGAAAAGTTTCGAGCTTGCGAAAAAGGAAGAGTATGCTCGGCCACTCGACGACTCGAAACTCGATCGTGGCAAAAAGCTATCGACGCGCCAGGCGACTCGCTCGCCAGAATCGCCGATATAGAGTCCTATAGCCTCGCTGATGAGTATCTGCAAAAGCGAGGGGCCCGAGGGAGAGCTTTGAGCTACGAGTTTTGACGCAAGCTGCAGAGACGCGTATAACGAGGAGCCTGTAGTGTCGAGCTGCGACAGTGTTTAGAGTGCGGCCGGGACTGTGCAAAATTTCGCGCACAAACGACGTGTCTATGCGGAGTACGCGTACATGTGCCGCCGTTTCCAAGTTTACTCGGCTTGGGTTTTGATCCCAGCAGCGTAAAGGGTAGCGTGGCTGGAATATTGAATTCGACGAAGGAGTTGGGTGTATTGGAGTGTGCATGATTCGCGTGCTTAATATTTATGCCATCCCTCTACTCCCTTTGGTAACTCTTTCTTGCGTGGGTTTTGTACGAGTTTATGGAGCTCGAGGTCTGCATGGGCTTCGCAAGTTTTACGCGGCGATCTCGCTGGCTTGGAAAGTTGAAATTTGATGCGGGTGGGGAGATGCGTGCTGAGCTTGAATCGAGC
>JAPYYZ010006849.1:0-11417 GCA_030522705.1 Eretmocerus eremicus | reverse complement strand
CCAAAAACGGCTATCGTAGGCCTCATCGTCGAGAGCGCTAACTCGATATATGAGCGCAGACAATGCTTACTTTCATAATTATATATCTGAGCTCTTCAATATTACTTTGATTTGAGAAGTCACTGGACTGATGTCAAAGTGCGTCCAATTTATCTATCGGAAACACTTACGAATGTGTATTAGATGCATCTGAAATGAATTTTAAAAAACAGCACAACGTGCGCTGACTCAAGAATATTCCTTATAACTTGGGCACACAAAATATTTTTTAATCATTCACGATGTGCATCCTCTTGAAATGCATATCACAACCTACGTAAAGAGTAGAATGGAAAAATCCTCTTTATGCCAACAATGATGCTTCGAGAATTCGAAGAATGATCTCGAAAATGGCGAAGGATAAAAGTGTACTGGATTTTGAATTTCCCGGCTAAAAAAGTCGTCAAGATACTACAATATCCAACCAGAATGAATCCCTCTGTCGAATTTACAGAAATACCTTCTACAATTTATGTAACTGGTCTGGAAATACCTTCTACAATTTATGTAACTGGTCTGTTAATCTTGTAGTTCGTTCCTAAATTCAAAATTATTGTATTACCAATGTGATAACTTCAAATACAAATTGATTTTTTTGTATCCAGTTATCATTATCTAATTATGAATGCTTGCATGAATGGCATGTAATATATGAGTATTGGGAATAAGAGTTGAACCGACAACATATTGATCAATTTATGTGATAGAGATTTATACATTGATCTCATTACGTAAACGATGAAAAAGCCGCACAATGCAATTCAGCATTTTACCATACTTGACAATGCATCTAAGAAATAATTTTCCAAGCACAACTACCGGAAAAAATAATTTAAGCTCTTACTTCCGACAATGTTCTGCTCCTTTGGAATATTTTTTCTATGTACAGATGACTGCTGGAAACAGCCCAAAATTTCCTCTAAGGCGGAATTTTGGGTCCAATCCAAAATTACATGAATGGGGCGTGATTGGCGAGAATCAATGGCTCATGCTTAACAATTTTTCAGAAACCATTTTCATGAGTGGTATTTCAACCAATCTCACGATCAGAGTGATCTCGTGTAGTATTACCACATCCAAAAATATTTCGTGCCAAACTCATAATTTTTACTGGTATTGGATTACCATAGTATATATGGAACACCTCAAGCCTCGGAGTTTCTCCAAGCGCGAATAAGTGTTGAGATATTGTTTCGATCATTTAGAAAGAGCAATTCGCTGGTTTTTCCCCAGCAAGCCATTTCTCAACAAAGAGGGAACAATGGATAAAGTCGACACTAGTTTTCTCAACCCTATCTCATAACTATGAGCCATCGCTATGGAATGCTATGAAGTTGTTAACCGCAAACGTTGCGACATTTTATTCAGTGGGAGAGACTCCTAACTCCGGGCAACGGGTTCTCTTGAAGATTTTTATAAATTCGTCACCGAAAAGAGGAACCTTAGTTTTGGCGGTTTTGAAAGAGGTGTCCGAGTCGTAACTTTCCGCATATGCGTGCTATTTTAGTTATATGGAACTCAAAAATTATCTTTCTGCGTGGGTTATTTCGCCGAATTCGCAAGTTTGAAGAAAGTCAGGCTCATAAGTGCTTGCATCGGTTTTTAGAATACAGCGACTGTTCGTGGTTTCACACCTTGCGCTTGAACAATTTTTATTCTCTACCTAAATTTTTTCAGCTCATTTTCGCCCTGTGTCTCCAACTAGAAAACTCACTTCGATCAATATCTGCCTTTTGCCGAAATAGCCGCGATTTTGTTTTTCCAATCCAAGATATTGCAATTTTGAATGTCGAAATTGAAAGAGCATACCCAAAAACAGGGAGATATAGGTCATTCAGGTATTGATTGGAGTGAGTTTTACATAAATCATGCTCGTGTTCAACCATGCCTTGCAAAAAGTCATTTATTAAACAAGCATTTAAAACACAATTTAGGTCACCATAAACTCCTCCATCAGATAACGGCAGGTATGTACGAAAATTTTTGGAAAAACGGGGGTCGTTGGAGGAACCAAAAAAAAAATTTTATCTTGTACCCAAGAAGCCGCAGGACAATTTTGAAGAATTTCGTTTATGGCCTAGTGTGACCGAAGCTCCACTTTTGCTCCCGGTTCGAACTTCGAAATTAGCGCTTATTCGCCCTGAAACCAAAAAATATATACGCACCTCGCTCGCCAGATTGTCTTGAAGCACAAAAGATATTTCCCGCCCGAGTATCGATCTATACTTTTTGACAATCTGCGAATGAAAGTTCTCAAACTGTCTGCAAAGTCAATTTTCACGACAGAATGTCGAGAAAATCTTCTAATTATATTTTCTCCGATGTCCATGTCAAGATAATGCGGCCAAATAAAGTCGCCCATGATTTAGAATATGAACTTGCAAAAGAGTCAAATTGATATGGAAGGTATGTAAACGAGCCGCGAGCGTGAATATTAGATATGCAAGTGCGGGCAATTCTTTCAAAACCTTAGTGCTATCTTTTTATATCAAAATGGGCTGGATTTCTTCTGAGAGAT
Organism: Eretmocerus eremicus; assembly: GCA_030522705.1. Classification (NCBI taxonomy): domain Eukaryota; kingdom Metazoa; phylum Arthropoda; class Insecta; order Hymenoptera; family Aphelinidae; genus Eretmocerus; species Eretmocerus eremicus. Next base: position 8,860 of record JAPYYZ010006849.1, on the reverse strand, counting down.
TTGCGATCCCCAAACTCAGATGAACCCTTTCACTTTGAACATTCACAGGTCTGGCCATCGCGAGAAGAAAATTATTTAGCATCGGATAAAACAACCCAATCTTTGAAGTAATAATGATCCGATATGAAACTTCTTGCTATAAGTAAACTTGAAATTTTCGAAAAAGTCACATAAGTTTGATGATGGCGAATCACTGTAGGCAAAATTCCATCAAAACCTGATAATTTCGACAGCCCTGAAACGTTACAGAAACCACCCTCTTTCATATTACATGTATAGATCTATTCGTGACTCCTTGTTGTAGAAAGTACGATGAATATAGTATTCACCATTTCTTGGGCTTACAGTTCAATAATGATCCATGACGTTGAAGAAGATGTATCATTTCGTATTGTAATTTTGTTGGATCTCGAAGATTGAGCCTGCAATGTAAGAAAATATTCCAACCTGAATAACTCAAAAAAGAGGTAATATTACTGAAAAGTGTACAAAAAAATCTGTTTTGTAGAAAATACCGATGCCATTTATCAATAAATTGAGATTATCAAACAGCAACTTGACTTTAGGTCTTTTTTGCATCCGTTTTTCTAAACTGTTGCCAATGTTGGGTACAAAGAAATGACTGAACTCCGCGTAGGATGTATAAATTACTTGTATTTCATACAATATATCATACAATTATCACAGATACGTAAACTACAAAATACAATACTCTAAAACCTTAGAAAATACGTGCTGCGCTTTCCAGATATGACTACTTGTATCTGAAAATGTTTTCTAAGAGGTTGTTTAGTACTGTAATCTGATCAAAAACCTAATTGTATTCGCGGAAGCTATATTAAATGTCGGAGGTGTCCATAATGAGGGAACTGTCGTTGTTGAGATCAAATACTAGGTCGATGTTTTCCAATTTGATATTGAAGTCGTCTTCCCTGTGACTGACTTTCGAAATATCTGATGAGCTCTGAAAAGAGGGAAATGCTTATAAATTGACAGAAAGATACCCATGTTCTGACGTCGAATACATTTCGATCCTCTATAATGGAATTCAAGTATCGCGAGCTTCATTCAAATCGACAAAATGTCAAATATTCATTTTAAGAAACTTAAAACAACCGTTCTGGCTTTGGAGGCATTTTTCGGAATCTTCTGCAGTCTTGAAACGGAATCACTTCACTCAAGTTCATCAACTACTTATCTGCTATAAATTCATGAAATCGCTGAACTCACCCCTTTGTCAAAGTCTTCAACTTTCGCTTTGTCTTTTTCTTTCTCACACGAACTTGGAGCAGAAACATTAGTCATATTCTTCGACGGGGCTTGTCTTCTCGGAGTTGGCCTCCGGGGTTTGAATGACCCAGATGCTTTTTTTGGCAATTGGTGTTTTTTTGGCTCAGCTGATTCACAACTATGATTGATGAGTTGGTCTTTTGTTTTGAATGACTGGAAAAAAATGACGAATCTTATTGATGCATCTCCAATGATTCATCTGATAACTTATTACTAGTCATGGCTGCAATTTCTAAATTTTAAATACTATTGTTATCACATCACGTATGTTGTTGCGAAACTCAAACTTTTGATTGCAAATTCAACTGAAACGACAAGCACGTAAAAAAAGTATTCTAATGACTATCACGGGTAGAGTTTCGTATCGTCGGACGGTGGTAGTATAACTAATACATCTTTTTGTGGAAATACGTATTTTCACCAACTCGTGCTGAAAACTTCAGCACTCGTCCGTGAAAAAACGCATTCCCGCAACACGATCTATATAATATACTTCTTTGACCAACGAAAAGTATGAAAATATCAATATACGAGTCTGCAGAATTTGATGAGCAGAACAATTAAGACGTGCGATTGTTCATGATTGAGAGAGAATGAGATATATAATCCAAAAAGTATTATGATCGAGTAACTTACGAATGAGCAAACATCGCACTTGAATCCATGCTTGACAAGCTCGTGGTGTTTCAAGGCTTGAGCTCGGTGAAAATGCCGATTGCAATGAGTACAGCTGAACCGTTTGATGTTGCTATGAGTCAAAAGATGACGTTTCAATTTGTCTGGGCGTGAGAATTCACGCATGCAACCAAGGTGGCCACGAAATGGGCATTTAAGACGCTTTGTCAAGTCGTGTATAAGCATATGGCGACCTAGCCGATCTTTGCGTTTAAAACGAGCAGGGCAGTGCTGTGAAAAAATTATTCTGATATGTAATCGATGATGCGAAGTATTTGCAAGCGTGAACAGTTGATGTCTTATATCAGAAACTATTTTGATAGGCAAAACATAGCTGATACGTACACCATTCAACCGTCAACATTTCTAACACATAAAATTTACTCACTGGGCAAAGGAATGGTGTTTCTTCACTATGTATAAGCTTGTGATTGGCAAGATACTGTTCAGTCTTGAAAGCTTTTCCGCAGTCTCCACAAGCAAATCTTGCAGAAGAAGCGTGAGTCTTGAGATGACGCCTAAGGAACCTTTCAATGAGAAAACTCTTGCCACAATGAGGGCATGCATAGTCATGAGTTGTAGTTTCTGTGTGGTGCTGCAGGGCTTCAAGATTGGAGAAGGATGACTTACACACAGAACAGCAATAATACCTGGTTCAAATGGAAGTAAATGCTGATAAAGTAATGGACTCAATTTTGAGACTAAAGTAGAGGTGGTTTTTTGAAATTGACTCAGATTTTCAATGTCAGAGAATAGACATCATAAATCTCGTTTCTGTTAATTTATAAGATATAGACTATACTTACTTTTCAGTCGTTTTTTGTTTTTGAATGGAATGAGTATATTGATGCAAGCCAAGATCATTTAGAGTGTTGAAAGCTTCACCACAAATGTGGCAACGGTATTCAGCACGCTTGTGGCTTCGTGTATGTTCAAGGAAGTCTTCTAACTCAGCAAACATTGAGCCACAGCCATATTGAACACACTTGTATACTTTGAGAGTCAAATGAGACACTATCAAATGACCTTTGAGAGCCTTATAAGAATCAAAAATTTCCTTGCAAAATTGACAATGGTAGGAGCGTTCAATGCTACCATCAATTGGTGCCTAAAAATAAGTTGCCTCATCAAGTCAAGAAAGACTATGATCCTGAAACTTGGATTAAATAAGGAAATGACTTACCTCCGGAGGTAATGAATGAATGGCTGTTCCTGGCCATACTTTATGGGAGGACATGTGTTTCTTAACATTAGATTTTTGAGCAAATGGACGACCACAAACCATGCATTGATATGGTTTCTCTCCAGTATGAGAACGTTCGTGTTGTTGCCAATAAAACTTCTTGGCAAATTGTTTTTGGCAATAGCTACACTTATACTGCAGAGGAAATTGAATGAAATAAAAGTGTGAGACTCCAAACCACCATATTAATCAATTAAAGAATATGATAACAATGTACAATGAAGAGAAAAGGATTGAATAAGGGTACCTTCAAATTTTGTTGATGTCCAGACTTAGCTACACGTTCCGATTCGGTGGTTGAACTTCTTAGATGTGTATCATCATCAGGATTAAGTATTTTTTGGGAATCGTCACTATTCAGATCGCTTTCAATCTTGAATGGATCATGTCTCATCAATTGCAACTCATTCAGACTTTCATGAATTGGATCATCATCGATCTCTGGTATTGATGTATTAGTAAATGTTTCTAAATCATCATTATTCAGGATAATCGGTACATTGAAGCTTGAATCAGATGCTAAGTAGCCAGCACCTTCCTGGTCCATACTGCAAATTTCAAAACTTAATGAGTTACTGTGAAACTCATAATTGAACAGCTTTTAGTCAATGTGCCTTACAAACAAAATACTTTGTGAATCATGAGTTTCAAAAAAGATATACCCAGTATTAATAATAATTGCCATTGATCGATTTCTTGTGTAATCAGTTTTATCCTTCACTTGGTTCATAAACAAAAAATCTCTTCAAAGATTAACATTTTGGAATTATTAGAGGTACCACAGGTCCGTCTACTACTGGGTAGCACACAACCCTGGCCTGGGTTTGTGGCGAAAACTTCAGTCTATAATTTCGCGATCTGGGCACTCGAGGGATGGTTTAGTGTTTGAAAGCGATCGAATTTTGTCACAAAACATAGTTTCTGGGCACTGCAGACTGTAGTGACATTTCAAAAACTGCATCCACCGGCCAGCCGTGTTGTAATACTTCTAGCACTGGCCTCAACATTTTTGTTATTTATGGTATTTAGTGGAGCTTACCTGAAAAGTATATCATTTTCCTCCATGATGATTGATTCTTGAAGCTGATGAGCATCATTAAAATCATCTTCAGGATTGAATTCATCTTGACAGTTATGGTTGCCTTGGATGAGATGACTGGCATTGCTTTCGAGATACTGGCTTAAATCTACAGTTTGCTCTGGGGCTTTACCATGTTCTCTTTTGTGTTGTATAAACAGATGCAGTGACGAGAATTGACTCTTACATTTGCCGCATTGAAATAAGTCATCGTCATCTTCATCACCATCAGAAGAAAAATAAATGTATCAAAATTGTGAACATGAAACGATGATTGCATAAACGATATTGAATTATGGTGTACACTGTGTACCTGATTGTTCAACTCCACTTATGGGGGTTTGAGACCCTAAGAGGGATTCAACAGACGGCCCATCCAAAGATCCACCTATAAGTATTAATAGGTGAAATCAATTTGAACCCAAAGCATTGAAGTTCAAATGTATCAAGGGATTAGTTCAACAATAAACGCTATGAGTTATTGATTCAGCTCTACGTTCCATGACTTCAACAAGGGAAACATTCTACGAATGTAACCCCTCACAACAATAACAATGGGTACTCACCTGACAAAGCATCAAAGATAGAATGTGCCATGATGATTTCATTGCTTTGTTGATCTCATCAATAAGATTGATCAGTCTTCTGTGATAAAAGACTTTTAGATAGAGCGGTACTTGCACTTTACATTAATAAAGAGATTATAAAACGATATCAACAAAAGTACTCGCGTACACAGTATCTCTGCGAGATGAACACTGTTGCCAGCTCTATCATGGCTCGGGATGTTGCACGCAGTGTTGCCACCTCTAATTCGTCGTGGGTCGCGAAAGGTTTGAACTCCGTTACAAAAAAAAACAATCAATCAGTATAATGTAGAACCACAACTTCAAATTGCAGAATTTTAAACACAATTAATAACACATACGCAATATTTTCTATCTTATTCTTATTCAACAACAAGCACAATATTCAAATACTGGGGCACTGCCTGCCCCACCACACCAACAATCCTGCTTTGCCTCTCGTCTCGCGCCGTTGTGCAATATGGACGGTGATTGACCAAAACACGTGGTTTGCTGTAAACAAACACTGGATATCATCATAATTAATAAATAGTATGCACAGTATCTCACAAATCTGTGGAAAATGAAAGGGAGAAGAGTATCCTTGAAGGACCAGGAAATTTGTTTGGACTTTTGGGGTACTACATCAATGGTTGTGGCACTCTCATCAAGAAAATGCAGACACTTTTCACTTATTAGGATGAATTGAACTTTGCAGTGAGAGTTCAATTTAAATATGTGGAATTCAATTATGATCAGATGTGCCATTCATCATTGCCCGTATCCTCATGAGAGAACAACTCAAAAATTTCTGAGATATGACTCCAATGGTAAGATGTCTCAGCTATCAAGAAGCCTTGGAATGAGGACAGCTTATGATAAATACTGGAAAAAGGGCAAACTATCCAATGAGTTGAGCCAAAACCAAATTGATGCAATCCAAACAATACTGAAGGTAATCCACGATCAAACTTATTTGTCTATCTAAATTCTTACTTTCTAGAAATTGTATGCGAATCTGTATTTCAGAATCATAACATTGATACTAGTGAAAAAAAGTATGCCTCCGGCATTTTTGCTCTGAAACCTTGGGTTGCAGATAAAAGGATAAGAATCCTGAAAGAACTTGGAGTAAGAAGAGTGACATTGCAACAGATTGACAAGTATATCCACCAGTTTCATTCTTGAGTGCAGTGATGATTTTTTAAATTTTTGTCATGCATTAGATTTGTTTCATATGGCTGATTAGACTTATTCTAATTTCTTCATAATAATATTCATTTCTTAGATTTGTGAAAGGGATGAATTTAACAGTTGAACTTTTTAAAACTAACTGTGGCATTGACAAGCATGTCAATCTGGCAAGAAATATGCTTTCATCTCACTTGCAAGAGCCAGAGACTTGTTGGAAGGAATTGGACCATCTAAATGAGAAAACTCTGATGAAAACTTTTTGCATTCAATGCACGATGCAATACTTGAAATCAAAATCTAAAATAGATCATGGATGCTTGAGATTAATCTCTGGAGAGAAAAATCACCACCCATTTTATAATAGTATAGAATTATTAGAGAAGATGTTGAAGTTTTTGAGGAATGAACTCCACTTTGAAGACTCTGAGGTAAGGACTCGTACATACATCAAACAAACCTTATCATCTTTCTATAAGGTTTTAAAATATCCACGGAGTGGGATGATGAATAGTCATCTGTACAATAAATTTTCTGCCAGTAATTTCTCTAATGTACAATGCATAGCTCAGGTGTTTGGACTATGGATATTAGTAATCAAGTTTCCTTTTATCATTCCTTTTTTTGCAGTATAGACAACCAATTTAGTCCATAATACACTAAATTAGATTGACTTTAACTTTTCAGTATGGCTCAATGATATAGTGGACTTCACAAAGTTTTTGAGTGATTTTACCAAAGTTACTCCAACTCTACACCAAGATTCTTACTGCATGCATCATATGAGATATTTCTGGAACTCATACTATGACAGATCACTCCACCTGGATATGGATCGTACTCATCCATTCTTCTCTAAACACTACCATCTTTATTATTACATTGAAGCCCAAAGTTGTTTCTGAAACGTACAGTCACCTTTCATTGGGAGCTCATACAAGTAGTTCATAGCTCTTTTTGATAGGTGAATTTCTCAATGGACCATAACATATTTTCAAACTTACTTGAATATCTTTGGAATGAGCTTAAGAACATTGAGATATGTTCACATGAAAAAAATAATTGCTGCCACGAGCCAAAAATTTTGTTCACTTAAAATCATTCACAGTAGATACGATCCAAATAATATGAGATTTTTCTGATGGCAGATGGAGCTGATTCTACAAAGACGTAAACTTCGTTGATTGGACTTCTTTGAAGTTGTGTGCAAGTTTCAGATTTTCAGCAATAATATAATAGTGCAGAATACAAGTTGGTCGAATGAGCACTTGAGTATGCTACTCTGAACCAAATCGATCGTTTACTAGCGTTTTTCAGTCTCGTTCAGCTCCAACGCGTTCAGTATGATGGCCTCGAATCACAAATAGTAGATTATATGGCGTGGTGCGGGAACGCGTTTTTTTGCAAACGAGTGCGACATACTTGTTTATCGCACGTGTTCGCGAAAGGAATGCGTTGCCGCACCACGTGGTATAATTTATCAATTAGAGTCTGTTTGTGTGAGACATTTTTTCCGTAGTTTTTGACCAACAAAAAATTTGGGCAAATTGAGCGTTCTGAACATTTCTGATGGTACAGGATGAACTCACTGTGAAAAGTCCTGATGAAAGAATAAGTCTTATTCAATTTCCAAAAAGTTCTCAGACTACTTCATTTGACATGAAATGACCTGAATTTTTAAATCTATGGTCAGAACTAGTCTCGAATGCAGCCCAAGTTATATATCCGCCTTTTTTTAAATCAGATTTTTCTCATTGAATCATCATACTATTATGGTAATGAACACATGGATCGTCGGTATAGCATTTTAGTCCGATTTTGAGGCCAATTTTCGAAGATTTAGCCGATCTCACGCTAAGAAACAATTTTTTACGTAACAACAGGCGTACCCGTTTTCTGCGGGGGTTACAGATTTGAGAGGCACCGCAGGTACCAGATTCGAAGCTATCGAAGGATTGCTCTTGTAGGAGGGGGGAGGGGGGGGGAGTTACAGACTGAGGTGGAAGAAAGAGTTGATTTTAAACACGCTTATTGAGTGATACAATTTTTTGTATGCGCAATAAAGCGCTATGTTCTGGGAAGGAACCAGTTATTTGCGATTGCTTGGTCTGTCGAACCGTACAGCATCACTTCTACGCAGTCTAAGTAGCAATCGCGCTGAAACCAAAGGCTCCGGATCATCACAGAATCTCTGTTCATATAGCCTCGTCCACTGCATCCTCAATCTATTTCGACATGATTCTCGCGATCGACCACTCTTGAAGTACGCGGGCTGTGACCCTTCCTCTTCATCACTGCGGTTCTGGGTGAGATTGAGTTAACTTTCCCATTCTATTTCTTCGCATGTGAACCTCCTTTTTTTAATCGGGCCATGTCAATAGAAATGTTTGAATAATCAAAACATTTTGAACGTAAAATTTCCTCGATGGATCAACAAACTGAAGTTGCTGGTACCTTGAATTAACAAAATCATCCGCATATACCGGGGTTTCGAGCCGTAGATAATGAGAAGGAGTCACAATCGACAAACTGCAGATGAGCAAGTTTGTATACAGGGTGACTCAGAAGTCAGTTCAACCCCCCTAAAAAATCGGTATTGGCTACGGATATCGAAGAACTCCGAAACACGTGTCCTCTCAAATCGAGGGGAAAGCTCAAAAATGGTCTCAGATTTGACCTTGAGCGCGACCTTGTCCACTTTTTGAAGGCTAAGTCCGATTTTTGCTTTCTCAAAGAGAAAGCTTTGTATTCGTGACAACGAAATTCTTCCTCCCCTGATGCTTCAAATCCCTTTTTCTCCTTCATTACACCTCTCAG
>JAPYYZ010006844.1:0-11192 GCA_030522705.1 Eretmocerus eremicus | reverse complement strand
TTGAGGGTGGGGATTGATTGAGTAGAACCGGAGATACACGCGTTCGAAGCTTGGAAGGGTCGTCAAGCCCGTCCAGGGCTCACGTTTTTGGTACCTTGGATTTTCTTAAGTTTTGAAACGGCTGTATCTCCGGTTCTACTGCATCAAATCAACTTTGGTTCGGCTCATTTTGAAGGTAACTGTTTCGGCTATCGGATAAAATTATTTTTGGAGCTCTATCAGTACGCGCATGCGCAGTAGAACTCATTTTCTGAATCGAAAAGTACTTTTGAAAAATCTAATCGCGTATTTAACGCTTTTTCCAGCTCGGTAAAATTTTGAAGAAACATGTTTTCGATGTAGAATGATTCAACAAACACATTAAAGTAGGTTATATGTCTGTTTTAGGAGGATTCGAGGGAGAAAAATGCGTTTTAGCCATCTTTTGACTTGGAAATCGTACTAAAACGCATGCCACGAGCTCCAAACACCCAAAAAATGGCTGAAAATTTTTTTGTGGTTAGTTTACTAACTGAAAAATTGAGAAAAAAATTTTTTTTCGATCTCTTGAAGGCCAGTCAAAAAAGTTATTTTGCAAAACATTATTTCCATGTATTTTGGACTCTGAGACCATGTGGAGGGCTCAAGGAACTCTTCAAAACCACGTAAATGATAGGTTCAAAGTTATAAGCAAAATACTGAAGCATAGTTTTATTTCTGGGTTTTTTGGTAAAATCAATTATTTACGCCTAGCCGAGGCAAAAAAATTTTTTTCGGCCTAATAAAAATTGCTAAAATTATGTCTCGATATATCTAACCGATTGAAGAACTTTGCGGGGCGAAAAAAAAATGTCGTGCAGAAACTTCCCGGATTTGACGTGGACGTTCTCAGGTAGATCTGATTCTTCTCCACCCGAATCCGCTGTTTGTTTATTTTGCTCCTCCTTTGTTTATTCATGAGAAATAGTTGAACATTGGGACGCTGAAGGGAGCGATATCTCGGCACAGGATTTTTCTCCCGCGTCCGGAGGTATCCTAAATAATTGCTCCAGCTTTCGACTAATTTGCTCCTCCGCTAGAATTGATCAAACCTCAATGATTCTTCATAAACAATTGAGGTTTGATCGATTCTAGCGGTGGAGCAAATTAGTTCAGAGCTGGAGCAATTATTTGGGATACCTCCGAACGCGGGAGGAAAATCCTGCGCCAAGATTACCCCCCCCCCCCCGTCAGTATCCCAATGTTCAACATCTTTTCATAAATAAACAAAGGTGGATCAAAATAAACAGACAGCGGATTCGGGTGGAGAAAAATCAGATCTACCCATGAGAATTCTTTGAGAATTTTCACTGTTACTTTCTAAACACAACTTCCACCCATGTGTATTTCAAGTGGTTTAGAGTTGCCTCGAGTTTGAAACCATGCGTAACATCCATCCTCATCAGCCCAGTTAGCCTTTTACTCAAAACTGGCCCAACAAATCCGTCTGAAAATCGACCTCATCCATCCTGGCGGCCGTTGTCAATTCACTCCGTGGTCGCAAACGATAGGTTTCTGTCGACAGAATGCATCAACAGCGCTTTCGAGCCGGCACAAGGACAAATTCGTGACCGGAATTTGCGATTATTAGTGAATTAATAGGAAACCATCATCAGAACCGGCCCAAATTCGACCCTCATGATCTTGGCGGCCATTTTCAATTCCCTTTTCGGGCGCAAACCCTACGAGTTCTCCGCCGAAAATCCTCTAGAGTATTCTGTTGGTCGCATAAGGACGAATTCCCATCGAAAACCCGTCATCGCTCATTGATTTGCAGCACACATGTAACATTACCTTGTCCGACATTGACCTCTCAGCGCGCCTGGCAGTTGTTCTCGAGCTTGTATCTGGACACATATGATGAACGATGATGTCTGGAGTGTATTCCAAGTGATTTTGAGGCGGCACGAGTTCGATTCCATGCATTGAATTGATCCTCATCGGCATCTTCTCACTCTTGACACGAGACTGATCTCGATACCCCTCATAAAACCAATCTCGGCCATCCTGCCGGCCATTTACGGTGCTCTCCATGGTCGCAATTGATAGGTCCTTGATATCAGCATGAATTCACGCTGTTTCCGGGGTAGCAGAAGGATGCTTTCGTAGGCCGGAATCGTGATTTGTGGTGAATTCGTGACCTTCCTTCGAAGCAACCGGCCGAAAATCGACGCTCAGGATCTTGACGGCCTTTACCAGTCGTCTATCTAAACGCGAATGATAGATACAAATGTCCAGAAGGTACTCAGACATCTTTGGAGTCGGCACGAGTTCGAATCCATCATTGGAATCCATCCTCATCAGTCCAGCTGGTTCGATCACTAAAAATGACATGCCAGATTCGTTCCAAAGTCGATCGCAGCCATCCTGGTGGTCAATCCCAGTTCTTTCCCTGGTCGCAAATGGAAGGTTTTGGATTATAGAAGGTATTCTCAGTATCTTCGATCTCGCTTGAGTATGATTTCATGATTACAATCCATAAAAAGTAGTCATGAACCCGTTGATTGCTTCTTCGCGATCCATTCCGAAATCAACGCCCAGTATCTTGGAGGCTATTTCTAACCTCCTATCCAGCACAAAAGCTAGATCTCTTCCACCAAGGAGCGCCTAGAGTATTGGCGGTGGCACAGTGACAGACTCGGGTCGGAAATCCATCACCGCCAACGGATGCACACTGATCATAGAGAAAATTTTGCCCGAAATCAGCTTCTCAAATTTTCTGGCGGCAATTTTCGATCCTCTCTCTGGTCGCAAATCATGGACAATGAGGCCCGGAACGTAATCCGAAAACTTCGGGGTTGGCGCGAGTTCATTTTCATACCAAAAATCCACCTCTGGCGATGGACTCGTCATTTTCAATCAAATCGGCCCAAATTTGACTCGAGAATTCTTCCTTACGATTGATTTCGGCGACCTTGACGGCCATCCTCAAACCCCGAGTCGATCACAAGTGGAAGATTCCTGATGACAGGAGGTATGACAAGAAATTTCGAGGTAGCTTAAGGACGGATCCATAACTCAAATCGATGAAAAGCGCTCGATTCATAGTTTTTTCTCCCATGAACTCGACGGTAATCGACCCTCCCCATCCTCGGCGGCTACCCCCAACTCCCTACCTGGGCACAAATGATAGAAATCATCACTCAGAGGGCGTTAGAGTTATTTTCATGGTGGCACAAGTCGCTCAAGACGAGCCCCTACTCCCCAGTCTGTGCGATGGCTCTCTGATTCCGCTTAAATCTCGCTCATAACTATATTTTGACCAAAAGCAATCGCTCTAATCGGAATTCTCCCAGATTCATTGTGTAGAGCTGGGGAGGACAAAGAGAATCCATTTTGAATTATACCGATTAATCGAAAACTCGCACGGTGACAATTTTTTCCAAAAATTACTATTTTCGCCCCACTGTGCGTCGGAGCGGGCAGCGCTGTGTGTGACGGGCGGGCCGGGCGGGCAAATTGGAATGGTCCATCTGGATGGACCGGCGACTTTCGGTTGGGCTACGTCGTTCTTGTTTCTCCTCTCGTTCTCGTTCGAACTCTGCTCTTCGTCACCATTTTCTTCTCGAAAATTCTCAAACTCGCGAGAATTCGTCCGAGAAAATTTTTAGAAAACTCGTGGGAAGTGACCCCACTTCTAGCACCAAAACAGGAATGTTACGTGAATAGTGCTTCCAGGGAGAACACGAGTGAAGATATAAGTTTTTAGGTTTACGTCTCGACACCTGCTCTTCCGAGCTCTCTCCAGACGGCAAGAACACGAGTGAAGTGAAGATGAGTGACTTCAATGAAGAGAGAGAACTGAGAGAGAAAGTTGAGTATCTAATCTCAATGGTTAGATGGAGCGGTCTCCCCGCCGCGTTGCCCGCCGTCGATGACGAGCCGCGCTGCTGCGATTAACTACCTAGGTGGAAAGGCGCGGAGCTTTGTCAGAAATGCTGACGAAGCCCCTGCGACGGCCAACGAGCAGCGCATAGGCTCGCGGAGCCGTTGTCGGTGAATTTTCAAGGGACGGAGAGAATTGCGAGCGAAGAGTCCGCTCAAGCCTCGGCACGTCACATGAGGAACATTGGGAGAAATTGATTTTACGCTTTTTGTAAGTGCGTTTCGCCTCCCCTTGCGAGATCTGGCTCGTCAAGGGGACAAAGGATCTTGTCAAGGTTAGTCTCGGACACATTGAACGAAGTGTTTGATTGTCGAGCAACTTGATCCGGCTGATATCTAGATCGCAGTCCAATTTGACCGCTTGCGAGGAAGCTGTCAAACACGCTATTCTCATTCGTTTCTTACCTCGACATTTCATTGACTCACTGTCGGTGAAATGTCGGATCAGTCTAGATGCTCGATCGATTTGATTGGGTATCTCGCGGGAGATGCAAATGATCAGATACATGAATTCGGCTCATAGTTGAGGCAAAATCGGCAAATGAGTCGATGAAATTCGACTCGCAAAGGCCAATTTCATGTATCTCATAATTTGAATCTCCCGCGAGTGATGAACAGATACCCGATCATGTCGATCGAGCATCTAAATTAATTCTATATTCTCCCGACAGTAGGCCAATAAACTGTCGAAGCGAGAAACATAATAGACGAGAACAATAGCGTGTTGAACAGCTCTTTCGCAAGCGGTCAAATTTGATCGCGATTCATACATTAGCTGAATCAAGTTCTTCGACAATCGACCACTTCTGTCAGTGCATCGGGGACTAACCTTGTGACGTGGTGAATGGAATTACCAGCACACAATCATTAATTATTTCGGACCCCGGCCACAAAATCGCAAGTCTCGCGCGCGAACGGCGATACGCCTCGTATTTTCTGCAACAGCTCCCTCGTTTACGGCCAACCTACCTCAAATACCTGAAAAAGCGAGAGGAGGGGGAAGGAAAAAATGCGCAAAATGACGCACTCATGAATTTACAAGATCACAAAACCAGCCTCTATTCTTCGACGTTCCTTTTTTGCGGCAAAACACAAGAATTCACATATGGGAAAATGCACGCGACAATACTTCTCGATAATAAACAATAAATTACGCTCACGACAATATTCACGCACTGATTCTCAGCCACGCGCACTATTCGGCCACACTCTGACCAGCTCGACCAACGACCAGGAGACTCCGCTCCGAAATCTCAACGGCCAAAATGGCTGCCGAACGACGCTCACGGCCCACGCGGCACGACACGAGGCCAAAATGGCCAACCGACCGGCTCAGCTCACGCCGAGCAACAGGTGCTCGCCGCACGTGTGAGTCGCAGGGAACCGGCGCTGTATCTGGACTCCTCGACCACTTCCAACCTGGCTTTTACGACCTCGATCCGATTCTAACTTGAGTACGTCTCCTGGGAGACGTCTCGACCTTCGATTCTAAGTCCACACACCGTCCGTTAATCATCTCGGCCACCACGCGCACGATCCTCTCGACCCAGCTCCGTCGCGAGCAGAAACTCCGGGGCAACTGTGTCTCGTGTCCATCTAGCCAGGGCTCGACGACGCTCGAGTACGACGCGCGAGGCTCCTCGGGGGGTGGGGGGGGGGGGCGCGGCGAGGAGATTCAATAGTTATGAGTAAATCCACTCACCGTTAGACATTGTCCTCTTCGGCCGTCTTCTACGATTGTGAGCAGCTCTTCCTAGCCTGCAGCTCTCTCTCTCTCTCTCTCTCTCTCTCTCTCTCGATAGGCCTCAACTCGGCCACGGACTCCTGGGGCTAGTATGGCGCGTTGCTCCAACTTGAGCACGAGTATAAGCAGCGGTGGGAAGGCACGTGGGCTCTCTACAGCATCTGAATTACAAGTGACAGGATGCCCGGCCTTCTTCCCCCGCCCGCATCAATTTCTCCCCCTGGCCAGCTTGGCCTGATTGGCCGTCTGCAATCCGGGAGTCTATTCCTGAATCTAGAGACCCTGATACGCGCCAAGTTCGAATGCGCACCAGGCGCGAGCGAACCACACGGCCAGAAGTCGAGGAAACTGGAACGAACAGTCTACTGGCCGTATATACGGCCCTGAATCTCATTTCTCTTCTGCTCGGCCGCTGCCTCCACCAGAACACGCTCGTTCGCATATACCACGGCCCACTGTGCGCGGAGGCATCGCGCAGTCTATATCCATTCGGCCTGCATGTGCATTACGGTCAGAGCTCATACACGGCCAAGTATACCTATCTCTATATTTGCACGGCCGTGGTATTCTCAGATGTACTCCTACATGGCCGGAATATACTCATATATGCGCCAACACGGCCGTGGTATACCGATATATACCCCTGCACGGCCGAAATGTACTCGTATATGCGCCAACTCGGTCGTAGTATAACTATATATACTCTGCACGGCCGAAATGAACTCGCATATGCACTAACACGGCCGTAGTATACCTATATATACTCCGCTCTTAGCCCCCGAGGGCTTTCGGCCGATATGCACACACACGCATGCATATACGTAAGCGTGAGCCGCTCATAGTTTGGCCCAGCAGACGCTGTCCGGGTATCGAGCCAGGTCCCCGGCTCTCCAGGTGGCCGTGATCCGGGCCGCCTGCGGATTACCGGACTGGCCGTGGCGCAGCGCTGCCTCGGCCATGCGCAACAGTTGGCCGTCTGCTGCGCTGCGCACCGCGTGGGCTCGTCGTCGTCGGCGTCGTCGTCACGGCCACTTGCGTGTCCGCGGGCCGGATTGGGGCTCGGTGTCCGTGAGCGCCCGCCTCTTAGCCTCCGCGACCGGGTGTACATGTGCGTGGTGCGCAAGGATCTTGTGGGTGCGAGCAGCAAGGGCCCGCACCGCCTAACCTCTGCGTTCTGCAGTCGCCTCGCTCGGGGCTGCCGCGGATGGGCCGAGTTGCCGTGATGGCGAGCAGCCCCTAGGAGGCTTGATCCAGCTCCAGCCGCTGATCGCTCCTCGGCCTCACCGCCGTGATCACCTTCCTGGGATAACCCAGGTGGTGCGCGCGTGTATGTGTGAGAGTGTGTACGCGGCGCGTCGGCATCGGTGCCGCGAGCGAGCTTTCAGCTGTTGCTGTGCGCCCCGGTGTGCGGCTCCGCGGTCCGCAAGACACCCGAGCGCCTCGACCTCCTTCGTCGCCCACGGTGCATGAGCACCCGGGTTGATCCGCCGTGTCTCCGCGATCCGCCTCCGCTGCGCCTGTTCGAGTCCCCGGCCTCCCGGCCGTTGCACCTCCGCCGCTGGATCAGCACCTCGGGGAAAAGTAAAAAGCAGAAGTGCTCTATCCCGAGGTGTACTGGTCCAGGGGGCGGCGAGAGATTATTCGGCTGGGACGGTTTCACCGTCGCAACCTTGACAAGATCCTCCGTTCCCCTTACAAACCAAATCTTGCAAGGAAAGGCGGAACGCACGAACGAGCGTAGAATCAGTCTTCCCCCAAGCTTCTCATCTCACCTTCCATCTTTCATCAAAATCCTTTCGATGCATCCTCGCAACCATACGCGACTCAGGAGGTACACATATCGAAGTGAAGTGATCCATTCCTTCATGTATCATAGCCAGCAGATTATGGTTGAGAAAGAATCGGCGAGTTAGCCGATATAATTTGACTTGCAAAGGCCGATTTCATGTATGTAATAGCTCGAGAAGAATCGAGTCTGATTTTTCCTCGGAACCATATATTTCCAGCTTCCAAAAATTTGAAGATCAGTAACAAAAGATGGAGAATTTCATCGTTCTATCCATCGAATGTGATGTTGAAAATATATCTTCCGGGTAATTTGAGAGCATTACCAAACTCGTAACGAATTGCACAGATTCTAGAAATCGAGCCGACAAAACCACCATTCCATTCAGGTTCGAATGAAAACCTGTGAGGAATTCCTCCCAGGTACAGTCTCCCCCATCATTCTACTCAAAAGTGTACGTCCACGTTCGAACGCGGTGTGAGGGTTCTCATGATGGAAAATTATTTTTGCTCCGGGCTTGCACAGAATGGGCGCGTGTGCCACACATACGCCCAATCAGTGAGAGCACGTCTAGTACTGTGCTATTATGTCGGATGTGTCACGAAGGAAATCCCATTGTTTAGGGACATGTTGGTGATCTATTTGCGGAGCAAGTCGATTGGTAAATGTTGGGAAACAAGAGACACTAATCCATATGTCTACACACACATATACCCATGCATATATTCATCCGTTTATTCTAGCTTGCAGTAACGATGTTCAAGGAAGCTCAGATCAAATCGGATAAACTTCGCTTCGTGCGAGAGTATTGCATCAAAGCATCTCGTTGCTTGGACGACATCAGGAAAGATAATGACTTCATTTATCATGAAAGAATTCCCGATCCAAAAGAGGTGCAACCAATCAGTAAAGCAAATGTTGCGAAGCCATCGAGCGTCCCCGAGAAGTTCTGCTGTAATTCTGAAGGTGAGTGCTCAAGGGCATGTCGGAGTTCCATCCTAATTGCATGCTTACAGACAATCTCCAGTTTCCAAATTTCTCAACGAAATTCCAAGGTATCGCGGATCTATGAAACAAGATCTATTCTATGAGTCATCTTATACAAGAATCGGCGTAACTATGCATCTTTGCGATATTTCGAAAATTCGTGGAGAAATTTCGAAATTCGACAATGCCGGTATCCGACGTCCCCAAAAGAAGACTCCTAGGCAATATCGGTGATTAGATAACCTCAATATCTCCTCTCACTAAATTGCTTACAATACTATCAAAATCTTGCCGGCAGAGAGCTGTCACATATCCTCCTCATGATATCATCAGCGTCGTAAGAGGATGTCAATTTGCTCAAACTAAAAGACGGCGCTCGATGAGTTAAATTGGGAATAAAAAGATGAAACCAGAAGGTAACTATATGTGGAGACTCGAGCACGCACAGAAGTTTGTTGGCACAGGATGGAGCCTAAGATATTAGACGATGAATGAGGCTCCAAATAACTAATTCTTGCGTAACTCACGCCCACAACTCGGCTCGACAATTCAAACTCAACCTTGAGAAAATTGGAGTACGAAGGCGTCAATACGTTGTGGTGCTGCTGAATTCCGTGAGAGGGGTGGAAAGGGGAAACTAAGATTGCTAACTGGAACTGGCTGTTATGGTTGGGAGAATTTCGGTCGAGAATCGCCAATTAAGTGTCCTGTACCATTCGAGTGCTACTTGGGGACAGGCGTCTCACAAGGGACACGAGTGATATTGATAGGTAGTTTGATCGATAGTCAGAGAGACTCGAGAGGGAGAGAAAGAGAGAGATTGATCAATTGATTGATTGTATATTGATTGAGAACTCGGGATAACTCCCATATGTTCAAATTGCGGTACATTTGGCTAGTACCTTTATACAGTGATCTTGATACATAGTTGTTTATCTGCTGAGATTACGATAATGGGATTATTTCTAACCACATTTGAGATTTCATGTTGGAGTTAAATGACATAGTCCGACGTTCACTGTGAGTGGCAGGTGATGGTGGAAAGAACAGTTGAGTTCACTACAGTGTTATGGCAGTCTCACCCACCCTACGAGGGCTCATTATTTGAATTGAGTTGAAAAGATGCAAGTAGAGGGGGGATGGGATCTAGTTTCTCTCTCCGAGCGCGTGTGAACCAATCTTCTCTATCTCTTTCTTTGAGTTTATGCAGGAGCATTTTCTTGAGGACAGGGCGGGAAGTGTCTTCAATGTCGACGGGCGGATTTTGTTCAATACCCGTGATGAGGTGATTGTGAAGAACTGATCCCATGCTTCTCGGGATCGGAGATGTTGGGGTATACCCGATTTCAATACGAAGAATGCGAGCGAGCCAAGGAGATAGTCTCTCCTCCCAGTGACTGGCAGCCAGCCAAGAGCGATGCGGTATGGTGTCACTTGCGCTTTCCACGGTATTTTACCGTAAATAAGGCGCACGCAAGCATTCAGCAGTCTGTGGAGCTTCAAAGACTGAGCTTTTGTCAATCCGTTGAGAGATGTGACAGAGTAGTCGAAGTGAGAGAATACGAGATTCTATGCTAATTGCTGGCGGTTGGGATGCGGAAAGTTACGACACACATAGTGGAGGGAGTATAGGGAACCATGCACTCGCTTACTGATTTGATTGATTCGTGCATCCCCATTGAGTGAGGGTGATATGTTTACACCGAACAAATTCATTAGAGGAGAATAATCAAGGTCGATTCCGAGCAAGTTGATGCGTGGTAGTTTGTTGAGATCTATACTAGGAAGGTAAATCTCGCTGCCGAGAAGCATCACAAGGGTTTTTACAGAATTGAGTTTGAGTCTATTCTCAAACGCCCACGAGGCTATGGCATGAGCGTCATTCGTTATCAAAGCTATACGCGTATGAAGATCTGATGGCCAAGTATGGATATAAATTTGACTGTCATCTGCAAAAATCATGTGATGAGGATGTTGGAGTACGCATGCCAAATCATTTATGAGAATGAGGAATAGCAGGGGTCCTAGGACACTACCTTGAGGTACACCAGCATTGGCTGGTCACCAGCTTCCATGTGTGCCATCTTCACGACGAACTGCCTGGGTGCGATTAAGAAGGTAGCTAGCAAACCAGCGGATTACACGATCCGAGCATCCAACCTAGCGAAGTTTGTGAAGCAGTCTGGCATGTGAAATGGTATCGAACGCTTTGGAGAAGTCAAACGACACAAGTATCGTGAGCATACGTTGCTCTATAGCAGTGCGGACATCATCAAGTACGCCAAGGAGTGCTGTTTGCGCCGAGTGTTTTGCTTGGTAGCCAGATTGGGAAGGATCAAGCAGCTTGTTTGAAGTAAGATGAGCCATGAACTGGTCAAAAACGAGTCTTTCGAGTAGCTCTGATGGCTCAGAAAGCTGCGCTATGGGGCGTGTTTTACTGGGGAATGCTGAGGATGGAACTTTGGAGAGAGGAATGATCGATGATCTTCTCCACGGCGATGGAAAGCTGCCCGTAACGAGGGAATCGTTGAATACTCTCATTGTGTGACTGTGTAAGGCTGGGAACGCCATTTCCATCATCGTGCAGGAAATTCTATCAGCTCCCATCCCTTTCGAATTAGATGACTTGAAGGCCCGTGACACGTCATCCATGGACAGTGGGTTGAAATCGAATACAGGTGAGGACGTCCACGCCAGATGGGAATGGTTTCTGCACGACATTTTTTTTCGCCGCCCAAAGTTTTTTAATCGATTTGTTATATTGAAACATGA
>JAPYYZ010006843.1:0-16897 GCA_030522705.1 Eretmocerus eremicus | reverse complement strand
GGGGGGGAGAAAGAGAGAGAGAGAGAGAGAGAGAGAGAGAGAGAGAGAGAGAGAGAGAGAGAGAGAGAGCCACGACGGATTATACGGCTGCGAGTTGCAAGCTCATGAAGAGATCGCGCCAGCCGTCAAAACTCTCCGCTGGGCTGGCTCCGGCCTCTCGCAAGCTCCTTTCTGCGCGCCTCGCCTACAAATGCACGCGAGTGCAGAGACCGGGGCTTTTTCTCTCTCTTTCTCTCTCTTCCTGCATCTGCATCTCCCACTCGTGATGCCGGGCCCGGGCTGAAAGAACTCGCTCTATAAAGCATCAGAGCCGAGAGCTAAGTGTGTAGGATGATTCGAGAAATAATTAGTTGGGAAGAGAAGGGGGAGCAGTGGAGCGCGCCGAGGACGTGTGCGCAATCTCCCGAGCCGGATAAAGTGGAGCATTCGCATTCGCTACTCCGTCAAGCTCTCGGTACTGCCATAAATCTAGTACTAGGTTGCGCGAGAGGATGCTGGTGAGCCAACGCAGACAATAAGCGACTCGAATTTTAGTCGACAACCGCAGTCTGGTCCATAGAAGCGCGCGGGGAGGATAACATCGTTGAGCCTTTGATGGTGGATTTTTGCACTGCCTAAATCTCTTGTACAGCGGGGAGAAGCCAATGAAGGCTCTGTGCCAAGCGCGAGCCTACCTCAAATGATATTGTATTATTGTTGAATCACAATCTGATCTACTCCAGATAGTTCTGCAGATTTTCAATTTTCTTCAAAATGTCTTGAAACTTCCACAGACCGTACATCGATACATAAGGAATTAGTGTGCAAAACATCAGTAGGGCAACCGGGGTAAATTTCAGAGCTACAGAGCTCGAAAGCTGCAAAATTCAACACACGGGCGGAATAGGCCGCCTATACCCCAAACTGCACCTTCTTTTACTCACCACTACTAGCGGCTCGAATTTTCTTCAAAAGTCTCTGAAATTTGAGTATGTTATGGGTTAAGTCGCGACGAACTTTTCACCTATGGGGTAAGCGGTACTCCTTTCGTGGATATCGTAATACAAAGTCAAAGCGTGCGTGTGAGTACGTGTCCGTGTACGAGCTGCTGCTTTGTATATGTGCTAATTCTACCCAAAACAGCCCTCGGGCGGCGAGGTCACTCGCCGATCAAAACATCACAGCTCGACCAAACTTTTTGACCCTGATTGTAACTGCAGAACTACCTTAATCGAATATGCTGACAACGCACACCCACATCAAGCGAACAGATTTTTTCTCCCCCAATGAAACCAGATCAAAGAAAATTTGCACAATCTAGCAGGGCTCGCTATGGCATACAAAACAAGAGATATAAGCTCGGATAGAAGCAATCCGGTCAATTCCCATCAGTTCTCTGAATAAACCCCACTTATAATTTACCTCGTTGGAAAAGTTATGGAACTTATCATTTGCAAAAGCCCTGCTCAAATAGATCACATTTTAGCGGCGGGGCTCTTGTGAAATTGGAAATCCCAAAATAGCACTTCTCTAAAGATTCGTAGCTCGGAAAGTTGTGAGGATAAATAACTCAAAATTGGCCGCGATTCCAAGATAAGCGTTGAAATGGACAGTGCAAAGTTTCCGAAGAGAAGTGAAAAAGTCCTTAATGTGCAAAACCACGTAAACGCGCAAGAAGTTGTCAATATTTTACAGCACAAATACCTACAAATCATGTCTTGAGTTTTGATTATTAGATTGAGGTATAAAATATGTAAGATGCTATAAAATAATAAAAAGTTGTGATGGGATGGAAGAGAAGTATTGACAGATACACTGAGAAATTATGTGAGAATATCAAATAATTGAGAATTTAGAACATCAAGAATATTCATGACTGTGTCCCAAGAATTGACTGAGGTCTCGAGAACGTAGCTGTGATCAAGTATGTGGAATTTTGAAACAAAATTTCGAGTCCTATTCGGGGTGTTACATGATGAGAGGTCGGAGTCAAATATTACAGAAATATCAGTAATCGTCACTTTAGAGGGTCCAAGTAGATGCTTGAATAAAAGTTCTGAACAACACAATAGATCAAGCCGGTGGAAGTAACTTCAACGACCTTTGTCTGAATTTCCGGAGATGAAGTGACGAAATTAGAGAAATGAATGAACGCAAATGTCAATTTTACGCATATGAAAATAGTAAAATGCTACGTCTTTGAAAGATTTGTAACTTGGAAAGTTGTGGATATGGAGAAATCAAAATTTACTTGGGTTTCGAGATCAAGGTTGAGAGACCAGTGCAGGATAAAAGAAAAGAAAAGCGGAAAGAAATTATTGAACATTTTGCAGGATTAATCTTAAAGCTTTTTCTTGGGGAAGCGATAATAGAAAAATCAGCAACCTTCTTATTGTCGTTATGATAACTGAAACTAAAGTAAGAAAGTCTGAGATGTTTACATTCACTATCTTTGTTAGATTGTGGGTGTATGTGTACAAAGCGCGCTAGCACGTATATTATCCAACGCACGCGCGGACAGTGAGCGATTTGTTTTTTTCTCCTTTCTTCAACTATAACTTTGTCTTCATGATTACAATATTCGTTGAAAGTTATGCGTCTCCGAGTCGAAGAGTGTTGATGTAGTTGAGCATGGACTCTCGAAGCTCTACCCCTTTGGAATAAATTTACTTCTTTGCTTCTTCAAGAGTACGTGTTTCAGTTCAATTATATCACGATTCCTCGTACCTGTCTTCGTTGACCCGACATGGATAATATGTACACGTTTCTAGCAATACTCAAAATCAGTGCTTATCTTTCCAAATTGCTCCCAATGATCATATTCATGATCGATCTGGTCCGTAATCAAGCCTGATGACGATTTCGATGTGAATAATAAAGGAAGACTATATTTCATTGCTAAAGTTACATGAACAGAGGATAACTCGCAGATATGAATCAGAACTTTCAGGTCGGATGGAATGAGAAATTCAATTAATTATAAATAATAATCTCTAATTATTCCATGAAGTATTAATCTAATTCAACGAGCGAAATTCACGATTGACTGACCAACCGTGTAGAGAACAATTCAGAAGAATTAGAAGAGCCGAGTCAGAGCTACACAGCTTCATTGGTTAATCGACAACCATGAATACATACATTGTAGATTACTGTCCTGGATAATGAATCTCGGAGCAGAGTAAGAGGTCTATATAGCTAGCTATCCCCTCCAACGTAGCTCCTGTTCATAGAGCTATAATCGACGAGTCAACCCGGCCACACGGAGAAGAAGAAATCTGAATGAATGGAAGAATGAAATTTTAATTGCAACGGAATATGGCAGTAGATCAGGGATAAGAGAAAGAGAGGGGGAGCGGGAGAGAGACGAAAGAGTAGTAGCGCTTCTGCCGGATCATTAATAATGTCGATTTTCGCTCGCTCAGCTGGGGTATGAATTCAAGCTCGTTCAGCTCGCTCGGCTCGAATAGCGAATGTATCGATTCAGCCGAGTTAACGTCTGTATTATCATATTTCCATCGCGCGGGTCGTGATTGAATCACTCGACTGCGAGGATAGGCGGGCGCAGAGAGCGCTGCCGCAGGCGATGCCGCCGGAGCGCGGCTCGAAAATAAACTCTCAATCGCGTAAGAATACAATGATTGCGGCGATAGCCGGCGCTCGTCAAGCCGCTCTCACGCAAATCAGCATTTCTCGCCATCGGCTGCTGATTATGATCGAGGCCGAGCTTGCGGGCTCATCGTAGCGTTTGTCTATTCATCGAAAAGGTTAGAGCAGCAGCGCCATAATTTCGAGGAGGCGCAGAAACACTCGACTATGGAATATCGCTCGGCCGAACTCGCTACGCTGTCGCTCAGCCGACGCCCTTTGGGCACGCATTACCGCGGATCCGAGAGCCAAGCCCAGCAGCGGCACTGACGGCGGCGGTGGCAAATCGAGCGATTCTAATCGTCGGCGTCCGCTGGATCCATAATTCAGCGCTCGAAATATACAGCGCGGGGGGCGAGACTCCTGCCTCAATCAGCGCCAGAGAGCGATCGAGCGACGCCACGTCGCACGGAACACGGCCGCCCGCATGTGGCATCGGGGCCGATGATATGACGAGCCTCGCCCTATGGCCGTCCACACGGATACAGGCTCGCGGTGACATGTGCTTTGCGGCAATGGCCGGGTGACGAGGGGCGTTGCGTCCTGGAGCTGGCCGTATCCTCGCGGACGAGCTCTCCATTCAGCGGCGCAGCGGCCACTGCACTCTCGAGAATCGCTCTCATCGGAATACAACGCTTGACGCCGAAAGCGTGCGCGCCGCGGGCGAGCCACTCGACGGAGCGATTCTTGCCTTCTCTGCGCGCCAATCAGCCATCGAGCGCCACTCGTCCGCCGCCTATCCGGTGCAGTCTCTCGAGCGTCGCGGGGCGACCCCTCGAGAGCGGGTATACAGCTATCGTGTCGAGAAGAGAAGCGACGAAGGCTGAGAGCGGCTATTCAGACTCGGACCGAGATAAGTTGGATGAATGCTTGATGAGGTGCGCTCAAGTTTTGGCCGAGGCACAATACAGCCCCTCCCAAGATACGGAGAGTTCCGTAGGCTGCAGCAGATGCAAAAGAGACGGGAGCGAGAGGCACCGCTATCTGCGCCACATCTATGCCGACTCGAACTCGCTGCGAGTGATCCATGCTGCGGCAGTCGTACGAATTAATTATCGATTTTCAACTGGCATTCGCTTCCTTCCTCCCCCAGCCTCCCCCTCGCCACGCTTCGTGCCGCGACCCTTTGCCGCGCGATCGATCACTCAGCCGCGGGGTGATTATGCAAATCGACCAAAATGAGAGTGTGAGCTTTTCTGCCGCCACACGAAACGCCGCATTAATATCCGCCGAATTATTAAAGCGACTAGATACCATATTATTAGCTCACGCGTGCGTTCACGCATGCCCCGTCGTCGCCCATTTATAATACACAAGTTATATTATGATTATTCATGCGAACTCTTCTGGGCATTGAGGAGCGAATTATTTATGCGCGCATTAATTATATCGAGTGTACGTTTTGCACCTGTATTGCACCAGAAATTAATGGATATGAGCAACCGAATGATGCGATTATCATTGGGTTGAAAAAATTAAAAAGCTTGCAAAGCTCTTGCGCAGTAATGATACAGGATCGGAACTCACTTTTATGTAAACGTAACAAAGAGCCCAGATTGCTCACAAATTTGATCGAGAAAACTCAATTTAAGTTTTCTCACGGGAGACAAGGGGGTCAACGCTTTTAAAATGAATTACTTCACATTTTCAATAACCAGGTGATTAGACGAGGTTATTTTAAGTGAAATCATATTACATGAGATCGTTTTCGCTTATGTATTTGATTTAAAAGCGAATAATGAGATTCGCTTGTTACATATCCGTGACAGGTGTCCTATGTGCAATGGGAGAAGGAATAATTACTTCGGACCTTTACCATATTTATGGAATCAATCTGAGCGTAAAGATCTAGCTTTGGCGAACGAATCATTTGGATTAAACTTTTTTTATCGATTATTGGTTTAGACTTGTCGTACAAAAATCTATAAGCTTCTAGGAAGAAAAGATTGTGAAAAAGTGATTCTCAAATTTTGCAGGACGTGCAGGTGAATAAAAAATTTCTGGAGAATCGAATCCCGTCGTCATTGTCGTTCTTTGGAACATGCAAACAGAATAAGCGTATGGGATGCAATGAAATCAATCTAATCGCTGGCTATATCGCGAGTAATGCTCACAGCAATATTGTTATTCCATGTGGAGCGTGAGACGCGGAAGCCTAATGTGAGATAATTGAGCTCGTGTTTACAACAAACAAGGAGTAGGCTTGATGTGGACAATGGATACACGAACCTAAACGTGAGCTAGTGCTGCGTAATGCGAGCGATCGGTTTTGTCGACCATCGCTTGATTAAATTCCCTTCAAACACGATTATGCAACAGTGGAATGTACAATTATTTAGGCAGTTAGAATTTAGGAAATGACTCGATTCACGGGAACACCTCATATGTACCGACTTGTAATCGCGAAAGCTCGGCTCTTGCGCCCGCATCGGAGCAGCGCGCCACGAGCTCCCGCTACGGATCTCCGACCGCAGAGCGAGCGAGCGACTCACTCTCTGCTGGCCGCAGCCCCGATTGACGGGTCGATCATCGCTGGCTGGATACACGCGTCAAATCACAGAGGAATCTCGCGAGCGCGTGACGCTGCATCGGCACGCGGTGTATTGCGAGCGTTGCCGCTGCCTCAAACTCGCATACAGTCCATTACGAAAGACCAACAGAGAGCACCGAATCCTGTGCTGCCCAACGACAACAACAGTCGCGGTCGAGCGGGGACACGGGGCTCGCGCGCAGCTGCTGATCCGGTCGCGCGTGACGGACGCGCGCAAGCTGCGTCGGGCGCGGGGGCTGCAACCACCCCGACGAAGCCCGGCGCCGCCGCGGCCGGAGATACACTGCGGCAGTTTGCGGCGGCGGCGTCGCGGCTCATCGCTAATGGTGATCTACCGGATAATATAATTCATATGCAGGCGCGCGCGCGCACGACTGGGCTGACCGGCGGCGAGCGAGCTAACTGGCGCCCCGTCCCGTTGCAAGCTCGCGCGGCATGATTTACCGGCGCGACGCGCGGCCGCCGCCGCGTCTGACGCGAGCCAGCCCCGATCTACTGCCGCGTCTTACTCCTCTCCGCGCGAAGGGTCAGTTCCCGCATCCCGTGCTCTTCTCACAAAGGCCGTCGACCCCGCGACGACGACGGCCACTCGCGACTGGACGAGCCCTGCAAGCTCTCTCTCTTTCGAGTTTTTTACGAGCACCGAGAGAGCGACAGAGCGCACGGTATTCATGCGGAGCGACGTTTTTTTTCTGCACGCCCGGCGAGCAGAAGGGATATGCAGTGTATTATGTACTCGTTCTTGTAGCGGGTGTGCGCGGGGGACGAGTGGCGCGCGACGGTATAATGGCCGCGCGACATTATTACACGTGTCGCCCGCGCGTCACGACAGCATAAACTGCCTCTCTCTCTCTCTCTCTCGCTCGCTCTCTATGGGCGCGCTGTATATATGCATAACGCGACGCGCCAACTTTTGCCGCGCCGAGTTGTCGACGGGGCGTGCTAATAGCTAAACATTAGCCGAGAGCGAGAGAGCCGAGCTACCGCCAAAAGTGTTGGGCATAATCAGAGCAGCGCGCGAGTAGTCGTGTACGTGTGCGGGTAGCGTTGCACGGCGCATACGTGCATCTGACGCGAGCGCGAGGAGCGCTAGAGCCGGGTGCAACAACAAGCTCGTCTCTGGGCTCTCTCTGTACATGGCGTATAAAGAGCCGAGGCGTGTTATACTCGAGAGCGAGAGTTATTTGAATAATACGCCAAAATGCGGCAGCGGCGTCGGCGCCGACAGCGTCATCGAGAGCCCGCTAGAGAGAGAGAGGGGGGGGGTATTAGAAATTCTAAAATGTAGGCCGTGAAGTAGTCGGCTTACACGGGCGGGCCGCGCACTTACGCTCTCGACACATACTCCCGTGCTTTGCGGCGCGGCGGCGTGGCGCCGGGCTCTTGGCGGGGGCCGCAAACACGCGCGCAAGCTCCCAAAGCTCCCCGGCCTGCGGTGCGGAGAGGCCACGAAGCGAGCGAAAAATAGTCGAGGACTGAAGAATAATTTGCGCCTCGTATGTACTCTCGGGCGCGCGTGCACATATAGCGCGGAATATATTGAATCGGGAGCAGCTAGAGCGGGACAAAGGGACTCGTTCGAGCGCTGCCAGTAGAAAAAGCTCGCTCTCTGACAAGGACGAGAGCGCCAATGCGGCTGGCAGCTTTGCCACAATAAAAGCTCTCTTCGCGTCCGTTCGACGCTGCTCTCGTTGCGAGCGCATCCACTTATCCCCCCGACCCCGAGAGAGAGAGCGACCGCGTGTTTGCGAGCGACGCGTGATGCGAGGAGGACTCGGCCGTGACAATTCAGCCGCACCTCTCGCGGTGACGAAAAAAAAATGCAAAACAGACTCTGGCTAGAGAGGGTGTCTCTGTAGTGGGCACTCGCGGGCGTATTAGGGTCGTCGCGACGCGCTAACGAGCGACTATATAGGCTAACCAGAAAATCGCCCCGGGCTCGGGGGACGGCAAGGAGGAAGGCAGCAGCGCGAGGCCACGGGCATTTAGGTAAGCCCGACAGCGCCGAAGAGGCAGCGAATGCATGGAGCTCGGGTCGATCCGGTTGCGGGGGCCGCAGCGCGAGTACACCGTACGGACCGAGCGCGTCAGCCGTTGACTAGCCGCCCCCCGACTTGACGTGTTTCGCGGGTGGCTGTCGAGCCGCCGCCCCATTTGTAAGCTCACTCGGGGCGTGCAACACGGGCCGAGCTTGCACCGCGGGCTAATCAGCTTTTGTCGCTTCTTTCGAGTTGCCGCTGGTGCCGCCACCGCGTCCGAGAGCCGCTGTTTTGGTGGTACACTCGGCAACGCTCGCGCGCTCTTTCTCTCTTTATTTGATGTCGTCGAGCCCTCGCTCTCTTGGCCCCTCTCGGCGTATTTGCACTTTATGCCAATCGCGCGCCCCACTATTTTCGCGCCTCTTACTCTCGCGAGAGCTGTGCAAACGCAAGCACAATTATGCGCGCACTTTGTGCTTGTATTCGGCGTAATTCTAATTGCCAAGCGCTGAATAACGAAGCGGTGGAATTGCCCGGCAAGCGCGCCTCGCTCGCTCGCTTCGACTCTCTCTCTTCTCTCTCTCTCTCTCTCTCTCTCTCTCTCTCTCTCTCTCTCTCTCTCTCTCTCTCTCTCTCTCTCTCTCTCTCTCTCTCTCTCTCTCTCTCGTGTGCGTTATGTGCACTTGTCGCGAGTCAAGGTAGCGAATTAATATTTCGTCACGGGGCTGCATTATTCAATCGAATTTGCGTGTACCGCGCAACTTTGTCACACCGCACAGAGCGAGCTGGATGATGTTCTCTCGCATCTGATTATTGCGCGATACGAAATTCAAAACGTCCCGCGTATGAGTTTCCACGCGAGCGAGTTTCGTGACTGACGCTTCGTGCGCCGTTACCGATCATTATTCGAATTTACTTGCACTGCGAGTCGTACTAAAATCAATTGTCACGCGTATAAGATAGTATGTTGGGCGTGACACGCCTGACTGGTGACAGTACTTCATGAGCATATTTATTCACTTGCGTTCAATTCGGGTAATGAAACATATGCAAGATTCAATACACTTGGGTTTCTAAATGAAGTAATCAATGCAAAAGTTCGAGTAAAATTTGGTTCTGCAAATTTTCCCATATATTTTCAGAAAAGTTGCAAAAGTTGGTAAGTTGAACAGTATTTCTCTACATGTCTAATTGCACGGCTCCTCTTCAATTGCGCTGAAGAATAAATCGGTCAGTAGATCTCCATCAAATTTTACTGGCCACCGCTTCCTGAGAATAATTAACGATCCATATTGATTTCCGTTACTCACACTCAAGATCTAAATTCGAAAATGATTGATTGATTGGTTAGAGTGAATGCGGTATTTTTACAAGAAACAAGATTTTCTGAAATACTTCAACTTTGTGTGAGAAGAAATCTATCAAAGAAAAACACAGATATTTTCCGTTTGGTACAAAATTTTGTCTTCAGCCTCAATGTATCCACCTAAAGAGATATGTTAGTCAGTTGGTCACTCCGAAGAGATGCCGAAGATACGAGAAAAACTTTTTAGGATAATTCATTCACTGGTTCGAGACTGTAGTGTTAATTTTGAGACCAAAAATGCTCACTCATCAAAAGAGGGCTCACAACTCTACCATGAACAACTCACTGGTCAAGAGTATTCAAATGCTCCTGCATCATGCAATGAATTCGAATTGCAGTTTGGATACGAGCTTCACGAGGTCAACGTTTGCTGACAAAACGTTTGTATCGATATAATCAATTGAAAAGTTGAACTACTTGTCAATCGAACAATGAATAATAAGCCGATAAGATATTCCATGTGTCAAACTTTTCGAGCGGCTGCGAGCAAGGTTGCTAATCTTTGGCAAATATCGCCAGGGCTTTATTGGATCATGTTTTGATTAATTAGGCTTAGCCTACGTGATTTACGGAAATTTCTCCCAGAGTTTTCATCAAACAGCGTCATCGTTGATTCTTCTTTTGAGATCGTCCTCAAACGTTCAAAGCCGAGGTTAGAGCTTACCGATTTTGCGGCTCGGGGCAAAGTTACGTGGCCTCTATCTTTGGCTCAGCAGCGTTTCCCTTTGAGCATTCCCGAAGAAGGCGGACGAGCGGGCTGCCGCAGCGTTAATTTCGCTAAAAAGGCAGGTTAACGTGTATCCGCGCGGGCCTCGTCGGCTACGCGGCAAAACCAACACAGCCGCCGCCTCTGCCGTCTCTCGCTTGGAGTTGGCAGCTTCCCCTCATTTTGCCTCATGATAAACTAATTAAGATGGATCTGCACGCTCGACTCGTCTGTTGACGATAAGAGGCGTGGATAATTGCTTTCGCGTTCCGAGCGGAGCTCGGGCCTCCCCCCCCCCTCTCTCGTCGCACTCTTTCGATCCCCGAGCCCGGCGTTCCTTCACGCACCCCGATTACACGTCGCTCGATTCTCCACCGGCAGCTCCGACGTATCGTGTATGCGAGTGCCGAAACAATTGATCGAGCGGCCGTTCACGCGATGCGACGACGCGAACGCACGCACGCGGCCCTCGCTGGATCGGGGCCTCGTTGCGGAATGGGAGCACTAGCGAACAAGACATTTCGAATTAATTTGATTTATTTGATTGGGTTTGCGCAGTGGCCGCGCGTCGCTCGGCACAGTTTGTGTGCCACCGGCTCTCTGCTGTTTGCAGACGTTTTAATTGAAGACCGCTGATGAAGGTGTACCGTTACTCGCGAGCCGCGGCTATCATTTGGCTATCCAATTTGGATGCACAGAGAGAAGGGGGGGGGGGGGGGCTAGGATCAGCGCGTATAAATACTTTCCCAATTGATAATTCAGCAGAGAGCGAGAGCGTTGAGGCACGCTTGTGTACAATTTTCGAGAGCGCGGGTAGTCGAAAGCATTTGCACGCGCTCGGACTACAGCCACATGGATGAATCATCCAACGACACCATGATCCGGTGTACAGCGAAGAATACCACGCACTCCTCTCGATTGACTTTTGACGCAAACGGTAGAGAGTTAGCTGGTTGAGCGGGCGATGATTCGTCCGCGGGCCGCATCGAGCCCGACAGCGCGTCGAACATGGCAATAGCCTTTGCCGCAGAAATATCCACGAGGAAAATGAGATGAAACTATTCGGGCGAAACCGCTGATGAATATGCGAGAGGAGAGATGGTGCGCCGCGCGCGCACGACCTACTCGCTCGCAACTCGGTGTCAATCTTACGCGCGCGCCCGAGCCCGGGGATGGCCTCCAACCGCACCAAAGCCAACTTGCTCTTTCGCGTCGAGCTACTCGGGACATAGTACGTATAACTGTGGCCGAACAGAGCGAGGCGCTCGTTTCAAACTCGATCGGGCGATTAAATATGAATTCCCGCCCCGTGTCGCGCTCGCTCGCTCGCGGTCGGCGGCTGGCGTGCGAGGGGCTAAGTATAAGCTTGACGCCACCTCGGTCCTCGATTCTCGCGAAAATTCACGGCTGCGTGCCAGTCCGCGTGAGCGCGCCGCGGAGCTGCTCCGTATAGCACGCGTACCGAGCTCGCTCGCGAGGGAAAAAGTGAAGCTAATCGCTCGAGGGGGCGAGAAAAGCGGCGCCCAGAGACGGGCAATTTGAGCGCGAAATTTCGCGCGTACGAGCGAGCCAAACAGGTATTACGGCACACGGCCTCTCTCTCACGAGAAGCAATTCCGCGGCGCGAGAAAGCGATCGGCCGAGGCGCTCTGGAGAAGCGGCGCGACGACGAGGACGAGGCTCGGGGGTAGCGCGCGCGGCGCGAGCGCTGCAATACGGCCGAGAAAGCCGGGGGGCAAGGGGCGAGCTTCGTTATCGCGCGGCTCCAGGAGGCGTCGCACGCGAGCTAATGCCACGCGGCGAAGGCGACGGCTCATAATCAAGGTAATGGCGAGACAAAGCATAGCGCAAGCTCGAGACGGAGAGCTTGCACGGAGCGAGTATGGCTAGTCGTGCGTGACGCTACTGCTATATACTCAGCTGTATGTATGAGCTGCGCCTGATGTGTGCCGTATATGCGCTCCAGATACGTATGACGCTCGTCACGTATTATAACGCCTCGGATGAGCAGGTGCGCTCGGGCAGAGAGCGCGAGCTCATCCCAAGCTGTTATGAGCTATGTGCATTAAGGAGGCCCGAGAGATGGGCGTTCTCGTGAATCGTTACGCTTGAGTTGGTAGTTTTCCTCTTTTCTTTTGTGAGCAAGTAGCAAAATTGCTTTGCCGAATAGTGAGAAATGAATCTTCAGAGCGGAGTAAGGAACCCGGAAGTTTCGTCAAAAATGGGGGAGAAATGACAGTTAAACGTTCATTTTTACGAGAAAAAATACTGAGCAGATGTAGAATCCAAAAACTGGGATCGTTCATCCTTCAGGTGTCACCGTTCTTTTCTGAAGCAAGACAATTGGAATTCGGCGATAAACTCGGCATCATCTACAATCTTCTCATTTCGTTCAAATTCAAGTTCTTGAGTAAAGTTCTTGCGAGTTCCAATCGAAAAAAAATCATCGCAAACGTGCTTCTGAATTTATTCTGATCCAAGTGATCTTGGCAGTTTCATAAAGCTAGTGCATTTCAAGGCTAAATTACAAGCTAGACAGACCAATTTTGTTGGATTCAATGAAATTTACTGCATTTCACAGAATTTCAAAGTGGAATCCGAGTGGTTTAAGAACCTTTTTTCTGAACCATCGCGAGTGCATATGCACTTATTTTGCGTGCGATTCCAGGAAAATTTGTTTGAATAGCCCGGGAGTGATGTGATTCAGTTGTTAGGAGGTTTCAGCGATTGCTCGTATCAAACGTTACAAATGGTAAGAATGCGAATAAAAATATCTCTTTATAAATACATTCCGACGATTCAATGGCCACTTTTTCAAGTATTCAAAGTAGTTTTCTCCGAAATAGCCCGGAAAACTAGAGAGGATACGCTCCTACAGATTATATGGAAAAAGCTCTGTAAGTTTTCTAAAATTTGCAGCAAGGACAAGTGGTCTTTGCATCATGTGCTCAGAGGGACCATATGGACGCATAACTTGTGATGTTTTTTTTGGCCTACCGGAACGCACTATTCAGAAAAACTTCAACTTGACCGGAGTTTTAAAGACCTGAAAAATTCCAAGTTTTCTTCTGTAATCCCATATTTTGATTTCAGAGGAAATCCAAAGCATTTGGGAAGCAAGTGAGCCTAGTTACAGAATTATACGGCAAAAAATACGTAGAAGATCGAAATTGGACCTGAATGTCAGCTTTGATGGGACCCAAAGTTCTATTCCTCGATGTTTTCGAGAAGTCGCTAGAATGAGTTTTTTCCCCTGCTTTTTGATAAGGATTCGATGATCTTGTGCCACCTAAGGGATTCATCCCTCAGCATCTAATAGAACAATTTTCGTACTTGTTTCCAGAAAGACGCTTAACTCCACCTCAGACGTGAGGATTTCCAAAAATGTCTCTTATTTTAACCAACCTAACATGTGCATGCAGGTGCATATGTAAGGGCGGTGGGAGAGCGCCGCGGGGTCAGCGTAGATCGAGAATCGATAGCCGAGTTGGCATAATTGAAAAGACGGGAGAGCGCATTAGTCGAGCTGATTCGCGGAGGGGTTGGAGAGAGAGAGAGAGGAGGGGGGAGGAGATGGAGGCCCCCGAGGGGCGCACGCTCTCGGCATAACTCGTCCCATCGGCTTTGTCGCTCCGCGCCCGCTCGCTACTCTTTGATCTTTGCATATCTACCTGCGCGCGTGTGACGCTCGCTGCAGCCACTCTCAAACGCGAAAGCTGCCGCGCAGAGTCATCGGAGCCCGCGACATTTCCCCATCATGAAATTTCTATTTGCGCAATTATACCAAGCGCGTCGCGAGCTCTATGTGCGTTCGCGCCCGACGCGCAGCAAAAACGCGTGGAGCGTTATTGCGGCGCAAACTCGCCCATCTGAAATATTACACCCGACTCGCGCCTCACCGACGGCTGAATCGAATTTAGTTCTTCCACGAGAGAACACTCGTTCTGACGCTCCGCTACTCCTTCCCCGGGTACAACCCCGCCGCGGATCGATCGTCCGCTCGCTCAATGGCCGCCTTCGTCGATCGCGTGCGGAAAGCGCGGTGGCTGGGGGAAGCGCGTCTAGAGAGCACTCGCGAGTGCGATAAATCTCGAAATAACGACGCGCTACCCGAGAGCCGATGGGGTGCGTGCGAGATCGGGGGGCGAGAGACGGCATCCCGATAATTGGCGGCCCACAGCTGATTCTGCCGCTTCGCGACCACTCTCTCTCGCTTGCACGTGGCGGAAGTTGCATGTGGTCGCGCGTCGCCCCCGCAACAGCGTCGGTCCGCATGCGGCTCGTGTGACACGGAGGTGCGATGTGCACACCCGTTTACGGGCGCATACACGGGTGAGCTGGCGGGACTCGCGTGTGGCTCTCGGCCGGCACGTGCTTTCCGAGCTGCGCCTCTCGCCCCGGCCCGAGCGATATCGCGAGCTCGGCGTGCGGGCGCAGTGTCCACGGAGAGCCGGCAATGCGCCACGTACGACTCGGCGCGACGACGACGCCCGCTCGACTCGGGCCGGGGGGCGGCCGCGCCACGACAACCGAGATTAATGGCCGAGTCGCCGCCGTTGCGAGCGCGCGAGACCCGTCCACTTGTTTACTTTCGAATTTGCCGCGAGTGAGACGTCCACGGCTTGCCACCCCTCTGCGACACTCGTTCGATTCGAGCGCCCCCGACCCTCCGGCCCGCGCTCAGACGTGTCTATGATCGAGCGACGTCGAGCTGCTGACCAGGCCGGTCACGTTCGCCGAGTTTTCCCATTCGAGCGAGCGATACCGCGCGACCAACGCCGCCCCTGCTGTCGCGGCCGCGAAGTTTGAGGGACTAATGATTGTCGGGACGGACGTGCGAGCGCGCGGATGAATCGCGATTTTCGCAAACACAGCGTATGCGGGCGTATTCGATATTGTACTCGTCTGAAACTCGGTCTCTTTTTGGATAATAGAGTTTAGCCAAAGCTTGTAATAGCCAATTCCTGAGAGGTAAGTGTCAATTTATTACTCATCTAACGATGAATATCGTCGTTTTCCTCTCCAACTCCCGTGCGGGATACAAAAATTATAATGGATATTGTGAAAACCAAAAGCTGAATTCCGTAGAGTGATCAATGATTGAATGATCTCAAATAACTAATTTGATCAGACTTTTTAAACTAGAGTATAAAGGTGCGTATACAAAGTGGAAAACTATGATATGTATATTCACTGGGCCAACGCACAGATCACAGGTATTGAGTTCGAAAAAATTATGTGAAGTCGGATTGAGGAAATGATTTTATGATGATCTTCCTTTACATCCAATGATTGTAAGCCATTAGATTTCAAACTTTGAGTTTGGTGAATTTCATGACATTTTAACAACATTCAGTGTATTGTTTTCTTTTTAGCTTGAAATGAAAAGTTTTTAACGCGGAAGTATCCGACCACCTCAACTGGTTTTTTATTTGAAAAGGGAATTATGATAATATTATCATTGAGCGATAAGAAATTGTAAATTGTTTAGAGGTATCCAATGATAAACTATTCTATGCATCAGCAATGGAATAATAGTCTCATGGATTTGATTCTGAGTTCGCTCTCGCGGACAAAATTTCAACCCTTGTCACAGGTTGAATAACTTGATGCAGATACCAAATTACTTGTCCTGAATATAAATAATTTCTCTTTTCAAGTCCCATACGGAATTGGAGAATTTTCCCAATATTTTCTTTTGCGTTCTTCTACACAGTCTTTCATCAACACTACGAAATAAAATTCCGAGTGAATGGCTCGGGAAAGCATGTTTCTATTTCTGATTAATGGGCTTTAGACGTACTAATACACAGGCTTCGCAGTTCGAAAACGTGATACGCAAGTGAAATAGAACTGATGCATTAATTTATGAAATGTAAACGATGAGGATTATTTTAATTCTAATTGTAAGAGATACTTCTTTCTAATCATCATAGATGTATTCCAAGAGGTGTATTATTTAAAAATATATCGTAATGATACTTAGTATTTCATTAGGCTGGGGCAACTTTCATATTGCGATGATGGCATTATTCTTATTGATTAAAAACAGTTTGACAAATTGCAATGAATGATGCACCCTGCGTATGCTTTGTTATTGGCTAACCATCGATCAAAATTCTTTTCAATTAATTTGACATTTCATAAAAGAGTTACAATTCGTATGGAAGATCCATTACAATTATTGAATTTACAAAAGAAGACAATGTGTTAAAGTTTCAAAATGAATTCGTATCAATCAGAGCTTTTAACTGTCAGAATAGTTTCTCCTTCGGATTCAAATCGGGAATATTTAGGGAAGATTTGATGGATAATCGCGAGAAGCGGAGGATCGAAAATGTGAAATAGTGCAGTGATAATCAAGTCGTATTACGCGAACTCGGAGCGAGTAAAAAAATCGTTTATCATGTCGGCCGGCGAGGCTATAGCGAGGAGGAGAGAATCGTGCGTAGAATGCGGGCCCGCATCGGAGGCCTCTCGTTCGGCTCATCGCTCGGATAATGTATGTATTATAGGCGGCGCGGCGCGGGGTGCCCGATGCGGGCGTCACGGGGGCTCATTTGAAAATGGCTCATGAACCTCGTGACCCACATAATACACGCACGTTACACGGGGGCAGGCTGGCGCATTCTCTCTCTGCCCCCCCCCCTCCCTCCCTCCCTCTCTCC
>JAPYYZ010006841.1:0-10105 GCA_030522705.1 Eretmocerus eremicus | reverse complement strand
GGCGTCAAATTTCATTTTCAACTCTGTTTCTTCAGTTTGGAGTTTTGATGTGGACCTGGCAGTTTTAAATCACTCCCTATGTGTCTGTTTCAGTCAGAAACTTGTATTCTTTGTGTCAAAAGTTGCCAGTAACTTTCAAAAGTTAGTCGGTTGACTTGGATGGATTGACACAAGCATCAATGTGTGAATAGGAGAAACACCCAAAAAGCATGAAAAATCAGGAATTTGATTATTTTCTAACTCTGTCCAGAGTACTCATTGGCAACAGATGAAGGAGATACTCCATTCTCTAGGTAGTACAAGTGTGTAAAAAAATTTTGGTAAAGATTGGTCACCCGGAGGTCCTGCTCTCCCCTTGTGAGTTGAAGAATGATTTCACTCTGACGAGCACTTGGTTTTAGGCGGAGACGGCGGCGGGGGAATCGGGGCGCGAATGAGACAAACGGATTTGAGATTGAAATGTGCCGCGTCTGCCGAAGTGCGAAAAAGTAATGTAACACACACATACTTATCCATAACTCACAACACTCTTACACGACCGGGGATAGAGAAAGCGGACACCGCGGTCACTATGGCACGACTGAACTCGACGATCTGCAGGCAAGTCGGCGACCTGTCTGATGACGTCTTAATGGCGAGGCAATGACTTGAAGCGCAGCAGCCGCCGCGGGTGAGTGGGGATGGGGGGGGGGGGGGGGCGACGGACCGGTTTGCAGAGTGACGATGCTTTTATGAAGGGTCGAGGGAGACTAAGATACTGAACCAGAGGAGCTTCGGCTTTTATAAGGGAGTCGTCCCTGGAATACGCGAGGTCATGGATGCCCGAGAGTTCTGAAAAGTCCGGGTGGTCCGGGGAGACCCCGAGTTCCCGGACATCTTCGGTAGGTTGGATGATCCAGAAAACTGCTAAGTCCAGAAGCTCGCTCAAAGTTTGCGAAATCCCGGGCATCTAGTATCTGTATACAGCCTTCCCGTCGGGCGCTCGGAATGTCCGCGATATCCGGAACGGTCGGATTCGGGGTCCGAGACGTAAGGGGCGTCCGTGAATTCCTGGACTCTTGTTCATGCGAATTCTGAAAACCCGAATACCGTGATCCTTGCACTCACAAATCCAGTCTCAAAGATGTGATTCGAGTCGTAGAATATATTAAGAGAATCAATAGAAGAGATATCAATAGAAGAGCGTTGCGCACGTCGGATCCCAATGTATTAATATTCTAGAGTTCCGCAGATTTCATGCACTACAATTTGTAACTAGTACCTGCATCACAATTGACCAAGTGGCTATGACATAATCTAAATATCCAGTAATCGAATGTCCTCGTGAAATATAATTTACATACATTTGGCTCGATTTGCGTGTCAATGAGCAATTCGAATTAGCCTCGCCGCAACAGCTTCTCATCCATATGATCATTTTGGAATCGCACTGCTGCACGAAGTCCCATTTGGAAATCACCCAATAATGAGGCTCGCCACGTTCGCTCGTCGTCCAAGTGCAATTCATCGAGAATCGACGGAAACACGTAGCAGCATGCCAAATACGCGGTCTCGAACCAGACGTATCTCATCCGCTGAGTTGACATAGATTCGTACAAATGACCTCGAAATTGGTTTTTTCTCTCTTTTGCAGCTTCTAATAATAAAATTCAACGAAAATTTCATCCCTAAACCTCAAAAGTAATGCAAAGTTCCTTTCTATACGTCATCAAGAATGATATCCTTCAAAGACCTGAAAGATCTAGGAAGTCCTCATAAGCAAGGAAATTTTTCAGTACTCGAAGCTTTTTCCTTTATCGTATGATGGAAAAACTCCTTCAAACGAATCTCTAGATCACTTATGGTCTCTAATGATGATGATTTCTTTCTTTTTTCGAATTATTATCCAATGAAACCATCAATAGAGTCCAGAAACATTATTAGGACCATTAGTGGCTCCACCGAGCAGCAGCTACTTTCGAGTGTATTTTTTATCATTTCTGGCCCTACTCTCCCCTTGAAGGAAACTGAAGGCATTGTGTTCCGGTCTCTCTCAACTTCCTCGGATTCTCTTTCTCAAGAACTTTTTTCAAAAGGGAAATCTAGGACACTGGAAGAATCCAAGTCACGATATCTTTTCTTATTAAAAATATTGACTGTTTTACTTCGCTATGATAGGCAGGGAACTATAGACCATCTCCTAGGGGAGAGAAACGAAAACGTTGCATAGTATATCGCCGAATTCCCTAGCTCATCTACTCGGCATCTTTGTAGAAAAAACTGCCCAACATATTCTCCCTACTTTGCTGGAGAGCTACTTCAATCTTTCGGATATTCGAAATTATCGCATGAGGTACCACTTATTTGATTCCATTTTAATGACTATCTACTTTTTCGAGGGATAAATTCCACCTCCAGAAGAGAAACCTGTATTCTTTGTCTTGTTCGCTGAATGGATAATGCCTATCTTCCGTGGACAATAATCTCTGGAAGATCAGAGAGGAAAAGTGTGGAGACTGCAAGTACAGCTGAGCGATCCATCTATTCTTGCTCGGGGGAATGTAAAAGATCCACGACTATTAGCACTACTTTTTCGGATCCGTTCGAGGGGAACTAGATAGGCAATGACTTCACTGCGAGTTGATAGATGATCGATGACATTCCTTTAAATTGATCAGCAGCCAACATAACTTCTCCCCTTCTTATACTTTTCACTGTAGATCGTCCAAGAGAAAACGGTTTAATGATTTAAAGCGTTAGCTCTCGTTTATGATTGACCTTAAATAAAATTTGTCTTCGGGTCCTTCAGAACATTGCAGAAAATGAAAAATTACCACAATTCTTAAGCTACGTGCCTCAAACATATATCACACCACATACCTTCCTGGCACGAGCAAGACTCATTTGCAGTAGTGAATAGATCTTCGATACTCTAGTAGCGGAGTTTTCCAACCGAAGCTAATGCTGTCTACCGCGTTGCTTATCGCATGCGAATATCTTCTTTCAAAGAGAAATTCTTGGCACTGTGAGCCGGTCCGTCTCGCAGGCTCAGTTTGAAGGTAACTCATATACATACGTGCAGAAAGAGCGCACTGAAGTGAGGTCTTCGCGTTATTCCGGGAATTCGATGCCGCATGAGTTGGTAGTCTCACGAGAGAGTACCATGGTTAATGCCACTATTGAATACGCGAAAGGGATGCAGCCGTATTTGTTGATGGGGATCGAATTTTTTTAAGTGAATAGTGAAGAGAGAAATATTGCTGTAGGAATTATGTACGCAGACGAAAGTCAACACTCTCACATCTGAATTGAGACCAGGGTCCACCTGGTGGTAATATTTTCTCTAGTTCCAGGTTTTGGGGTACCACTCGACATTGCAAACGAAGTATCCGTGAAATCATTTGAATTCCACAGCTCGAGGTTTTTATTTAAAAATTAATAATTACGCCATACTTGAAGGAACATTACTCTATGACGAACGAGTATTCAAAATGAACACCCGCTCAATCAACACAATCTCTCATCCTCTGAACTTTTGGGAATGAGCTTGCGCACTAAATAATGAGATAGAATGTTCATATTTACTCCCACCTGAGTCTCATCTGCTTATAAAAAGTGAATGACCGGGCTGTCCTAAAAAGATCAAATCCTCAACACGTATGCGAATGTCGTTCTATCGTTGGATGCGTAAGCTTATCTCAGGTAATCCTCTGAGTGTGGAATGATTTGGAATACTCGGTACACATTAAATACTATTCCGTGATCCAGAATCGAGTATGCAGGTGTAATATAGTTATCAATACTTCGTGTAGAATGAGGAATCCTCGAGTTTGGATTTGTATGGTTTTGGGAAATCGTCATTTGTACCGTAAGATTTGGTACCACGGGAACTCAATCTTGGAGAGAATTTTTGCTAGGACAACCTCTACATGACTTGAGCTCCGGATAGGCGAATTCAATTATCAGAAGAGATATTAAAAACTGGAAGACTCTTGTAAAATCATTGATTCATTGACCAATCGTTAGGATTATCCATTCTGAATATTCTCTTATTGATGAAAGACTGGCGAATGATTCGGGGGAACCTATTGACCTACATAGTGAGGATAACAAACAAATCCCTCGTATTATGAACTGATTTTGGTATCACTTTGGACTTGGAGGTCTGTCAATATCATCTCCTCACAATGTCGGTCACGACAAATTGGACTCCCCGACCTTCATCTCATTCATTTCCCACACTCATTTACAGCCGTGAAAAATAGAGAGAATGATATGATTCCCAAGATATACAGATTAGTCGAGAAAGGCTCCGATAACATTTTTACTACAAAACTTGACGACCAAGTTCACAACAGCGTCACAGTTCAGGGTCGTAAACAGGGTTATACGGTTCGGGTACCCAAGCACATGAGGCCAATGTGTGCCTCCAAACTTTGTAACAGAAGTTGAATAGACGGGAAGTTGACATGCGCCGAATTAATTATCACTTTATCACATTAATTTCGACACTCGATCGATATGTTCGGGTGTCTATTTTTCACTCGCGGGGGGTTCAAATCATGAAATAATGTATATGATCAGCCTTTGCGAGTCAAATTATATCGGCTAATTTGCCGATTTTTCTCAGCTAATGTGCTGGATTTGACACATATCGGAAACGGATCACTCCACCTCGACATGTGTACCCTCCGAGCCTCGTGTGGTTTGCGAGGATGCATCGAAACGATTTCGATGGAAGGTTCTTACAAAGATGAGATGAGATACGTATGGAAAAATTCTGATTCTACGCTTGATCTCAAGTACATTTTACCCATCTAATCTTCGCATCAGTGTTTCTGAACTCGCCGAGTTCCTTCATTACACGTGATGACTTTGTTGCATTGACTCGTCCTATGAAAACTCGACTCGTTCTGTTGGATTCTCCTCTAGTCCCTTCCTGTTTGAGATCGATATTCTTGTTGCAATATATTTGCACAAAACATGCAAATCGACCATTTGCATTGGAATCAGATCCTGATAATTATCACTGCGAAACATGAAACCCAAAGAATTTGGGTCTAAATACTGCTGCACTCCACTACAGAGTGTTCATCGCAAGATGGATACCGCTGCCCTCATTTCTTTCTGCGTGTAACGATATCATCACTGCACGGAGTGGAACGGAGATGATACCAGTACGAACCAGCTTTTCGGATTGCAAGCCACGGAGTCCAGAGAGGCGGCTCAGTGGTCTCTTCATCACACTGGTTTGCTCTCGACTGCTCTCCTCTGTTACTCTCTGCGACCGCGTCACGTCAGCCTTTCTCGTGCGGTAATTAGTTATCCCCCGAAGCAGTCTTGTATCCGCATCCACTCGAGCTTTCCTCTTTGTCCAGCGCCGAGAGAGAGAGAGAGAGAGCGAGAGAGAGAGAGAGAGAGAGAGAGAGAGAGAGAGAGAGAGAGAGAGAGAGAGAGAGAGTAGTCGGGCTCCGTATTTGTTCAGGCGGAACGTCACATTATCTCCTGCCTAATTCAATGATCCCGATTTGTTTTTACTCAGTTGGACTGTTTCAATGTTTCGGTGCCCGAGGCAAATAAACCGACGAAACTGTAGACGATTATCGATTGTCTGATGCCATTGTGTCGTCCAATTCAATTGGCTCTCGAAGAGCTGAAACTATTCGTTCAACTTTGTTTTTAACCTTTTATACTCTCGGCACTGAAACGAGACTGTTGGAAGAAACCATTCTTTTGAGTGATTGCTGAATCACCAGAATGTGTATTTAATCGGGATTTTGGATGGGAATGTGCGAGAATGTGACCCAGTCTCTTAAGATTCTCTTCAATCTTATCCAGATGGAGGCGCGAATGCTGATTCTCAAGTTTTGGATAAAAACGTATCTCACACTAGGGATCAAGATTTCCGTTGCTCGGGAGTAGTGGGATGGCCATTTTGTCTTAGCTAAATTTAGTCATTTCCCCTCTGATCAGCCCTTCGAATATGAACAAAACTTTCTATTCTCACAAAAAAGTCATTAACATCTTCCAAAGAAGATTCTCTGACTCGGCTTTTCCATCAAAAGTTGTCCCAACGAAATTGGTTCTCTTCGATATGACGAATTGGAGCTATTTTGTGTTGAATTTTTGATGATATACTGAGTCAAAATTTCTTCGGCGGTGACGAAATTCACGAGAAATTAGAAAATGAGAGCATTGAGACGTCAGATGAAATTATTCATCGCCTCTCTCTACCTACGAACAGGTCTACCGTGAGCCGACAAATCTCAATTCTCCATCTATATCTTTGTACGCCTGAGCGACGATTCACTGTTAGAAGAGCTCGAACGTGACACATCCACATCTCGCTCATTCACTCTCTTTACATTCACGCAACAGCAGATGCAAGGAAGAGTAGAATCTATTCGAATAAATTTTATTAGGACAAGAGTAGAATCTCTCAGGATGTCCCATATCTCTGTCCAATCCGACACATCTATCTCTGTTTATTACACTGAGAAACGCCCACTTTCATCGTCACCACCTCCTCCTCCTCCTCTGACCATCCGCGCGCGCGACCGGTATTTTTTCATTAATATCTCTTCCTCACCCACCTCCTTCTTCCCATGCTGCAACGATGCCAGCTTCTTTGTTCTGGTTCCGATGGCGCAGTACTGACCTACAGCCTCCGGATATCCTCCTCCCCTCTCCCCCTCTCATTGCAAGATTTTCGGGACTCTGTAGCAGGCGTTGCACCTACCAAATACGTTGACGACGCGGGAAACGCAATATTTGCACGACCCTTTCCATTCCTGTACATCAATTTTCACTACTACAGAGATACATGTTACATCAATTGTCTTTGTGCTAGATAACTTACCCGTGTATTCAGATATCTGAAAGTGATAGTGTACGTGATAGTTTGTGATACGCGGAATTGCAGTATCGACAATTCGATATTCTGC
The DNA here is from genome assembly GCA_030522705.1 of Eretmocerus eremicus. Classification (NCBI taxonomy): domain Eukaryota; kingdom Metazoa; phylum Arthropoda; class Insecta; order Hymenoptera; family Aphelinidae; genus Eretmocerus; species Eretmocerus eremicus. The sequence continues at coordinate 3,182 of JAPYYZ010006841.1, read as the reverse complement.
GCTTTCTCTGCCGAACTAATACTCAGTTCTATCTGCTTCCATTTTTATTTAAGTTAATGCTATAATTTTAGTGTAAGGATTTATTCGGCTTTATGGGATGTAAAATGATCGTAGGCATCGTTCTGGTCTAATGTAATTTTCACCCGTTTCTTTTTGTGCAATGAGGCTTTATTCCTAAAATATCCAGCGGGGAGGGGGTACGCCTAGAAATTTTATCAAATTTCGGCTATGTAATTATATCTTTGGAACACCACCTTCCTCTTCTATTCAAAATTATCAGACCTTCCAAAAAATCTTAGTCTAGCATCATATTTATTTAAAGTGCCCAAGAATGGAAAATTTCAATTTCCTTCTGTTGTTCGGGATAACATCGCCGCGATTATGTGAGAATTCATGAATCGATTGTGAATTGCTGAGCATCATCTTAATTATTCTCCTGCTCGTTCATGGCAAAAATTGAAACATCAAGATCTGTTAGGGTGAGCGCATGTTCAAATAACAAAAGTCGGAATAATTGCTGTTTATTCGTATTTCGACAATCAAAGGTGCTAGTTTCAACGAGAATGTTGATGTCAACGTCTCGAGAAAGACTCGAGAGTATTCTAAAAGTCGAAGTCTGAAAAGATCTGCGAAGAATTTTCAAAGTATTCCTCGGAATTGACGGGGACATATACGAGTTGAGACCTGTTCTATCCACTACACGACATTAAACAGTTTACTCTTCTCAGAGTCACCACGATACAATACTCTGGAATCATCTATGTCCTACGAGGCAAAGTCCACGGTGTACAGGGTAAAAACATTGTAACTTGTATTGTTAAACTGATTAGTGGTAACTGTTGCGGGCAGGAGGAAGAAGTGTGCCTCAGCTCTCATACGTCCACGAACTACGTTCGGAATGCGCCTCTGGGTCAAATTAAAAGCTCTCGGCTGCTGGGAAACTTTGACGCGAAGCCTAAGCCAGAACGAGGATGAGGAAGAGTGGAGTGACAGAGCTGGTGGAAAAAATCAAAGACCAAGTCAAAGTGTGCCTCGAGACCAAGTTTTAAGAGCATCTTCTCACTGCGTGTGGCAAGAGTGGGTGCGAAGAAAGCCTCTAATGGATTGTGGCTGAGAAGAAAAAGGGAACGGAGGCTCAGGACAGATTTTTCTTGCAAACTCCCTGATTTAACGATGGCGTTTGTGCAGTATAGCTCGGAGTGGCCCTTGCAAGTTGGATTGGGAGTAGCAGTCGTTAAATAATGATTCGACGTATCGGTCGATTCCTTGTTGTATTGATGTATTTGCCGACGATTATTTCTCAACAGAGTATCAATGAGGCATTGATATTAGGATACCTGACATTTTTCATAACTTTCTAACAATTTTTCATGAGCAATGACGTGACTTTGGGATCAAAGTAAAAGTCATTCCGAAGGTAATTTTCCCCGTAAAATTGGACGCCCGAGTCAGAATTGCAAAAAACTCAATTTTGCAATAATTCGCTTAAACAATCCTGTTATAGAAAAATGTCAAAATCCACTTTTTTGTATCTATAACCATGGTTCATCAAAATGCCACAGATCCCACAGTTATTTCGCGGCCAAGCTCACTGGTTTGGGCTTGGTGGATACACTCGACTCTCTTCGGCAATTAACGTGTAGGATTCGGTCCGCATTATGAAGATGAAGATGGTATGCAGAAAATGCGCTAAAGTAAATTGAAATTGGTTCAGACAATTTTATTTGGCATGACTGTGGGTGGCCGAGTAGAAAAAGTCAACTTAAAGCTTGGTAACAAGGGCACGGAGCATTTCCTATCGGGCCAAATCACTTTGTGCATCATATTACAACAAAAAGAAGACGAAAAAATGCGCGTCCAAGCCTCTGAGTGCATCAAAAGTCGACATCTGGCTGAGTTTCCTGCAAGAGAAGAGAAAAGAAGTTGTAAGCTCGGCCTAGAAATTCTTCTTATTCACGTGTAACCATCCATCTAGCCGAGACTGTCACGTCTTTGTTTGAATCGCTCACGTGCAATCAGCGCTTCAGAAGCCCGTGACTATACTCCTCGCTCTTGTCTACTGCTCGACTCTCTCCAACCATCGCCTCCACCACTCCAGAGTTACACAACTCCGCTGTAGGAACTGTTCTCTACTGAGCTACAAAGCTTTTCAGCTTCGATACGCACGAATAATTATGAGGAGGAGGTTTCCATAACTCGCTCGTATAGTTCCTCTTTGTGTCTGTTCGTCACTTTCGTCCGCACTCTGCCCCATTGATGTCAGATTTACATCCATCCGTCTGTCTGGCTCCTCAGGTTCAATGAGTTTTTTGTGGAACCTTCGTCCATCTTTTACGAACTCAACTTGCGCGAGCAATTCGAGGTAGCTTCATGCCTCTGCGGCTTCGTCTCGTTCAGTTTCGCACGGCTGCGGAATCGCGAATCTACGGGCGTCGAGTGAGATAGCTTTATCGCAAGAGGCTGTTGACTCTGCAAATGTCAATTGCGATAGTAGGTAAATGGATGGGTTTACGATCGGTAACATTTTTTGTCAGCGCTCGAGACAGTTTCGAGAATCCCGGGGAAGCAAAGAGACGGAACTATTTGCGAGTTGTGAATGTGAGGGTGAACTGATACAGTCTGGCCTTCGCTTGTTTTTGTTTGATAGTTGGAGGTGTGGATGAACGTTCCGTGACTCGAATTCGACAGTTCGAGAATCTGGCTTCCATCCATGGCTGGAATTTCATTCGACTCTCCCCAGGTGAAAAGGGTTTGTATAGACTATGCATAGACGATGTATAGACTATGTATAGCGCTATACATAGTCTATACATAGTCTATACAAAAAGATGGTTATGTATAGTCTATGCATAGCCTAGGCATAGTCTATGCATAGTTCGACATTTTTCTGTACGATTATATTTGGGGATGAATTCCTCATCTTAGGTTCAATTGAAACAGCGTGATTATTATCAAAAATATATGAACAAAATTAAGTTGTGTATTGGTATGTAGGCATCAAGGGAGTACTTAAAACACCCCAAGTGAAAATTTTTTGTAAAGATTATATATAGATTCTATATGCTATTCCCATATATAATTTGTATATAATTTTGGTAATATAGAATCTATATATAATCTATGTATGAACATATATCATATATAGAGACCATACAACAAATTGGTGCAGCACCGAACTGACT